>VWPU01013997.1:42385-102640 GCA_013398955.1 Callaeas wilsoni | reverse complement strand
GAGCAGGAGAGTGGGGATTCAAGGGAGCAGGAAAGAAGGAATTCCAGGGACCAGGAGAGCAGGGATTCCAGGGAGAGGGAGAGAAGAGATTCCAGGGAGCAGGAAAGAAGGAATTCTGGGGAGCAGGAGAGTGGGGACTCCAGGGAGCAGGAGAGGAGGGATTCCAGGGAGCAGGGATTCCAGGGAGCAGGAGAGGGGGGATGCCGACGAGCAGAAGTGCCCATGGTCACCAGGCAGAAACGAGTAAGTTTAAAAAGCAAACTCAAATTAACCCAGGAGGGTTTGAAGCCTGGGAAATTACAGGTTCCCTGCACTAACGAGGAGCCAGGCCTCTCGTTTCCCATCAGGCTCCTCACAGCTTGCGGCAGACTCGACCCCGACTGATAAATTTACAGCGAAGGAGAAAATAAACGCTGGAAATAAGAGGATTCACCTTCTTAGAAGTTTAAAGCCTATTACCAAAATAGGTGCACGGTGTTGCCATTATGAATGTCATTCCTAACACTTCCTGATTTCCCCCTTCCCGCCTCCTCCACTTTCACACCGAATTGTTCAAACTATTAGGGAACAAAAGGAAGCTGCCTTTTAAATCTCATTCACTCGGGCTCCTTGCCTGATAGATGGCTTCCCCTCTGAAGCTCTGTTTCACATAAAAGCATCTCAGCACGGTGCTGTAAATCTGGTCTGCACCAGCTTTTATGGGAGGCTGGGCTGGGTCCATGACTAAATTACCATTTATTTATTTGTTTGCTTCCAATATTTTTATAAAACGCCACCGCTGCTCAGACTGGAGGGCTGGCATTCCTGGATGTGTGCTGGGAAGGGCTGGATGGAGCAGAGGCACCGCAGGTCCCACCTCTGTCAGGAGGAGGCTGAGCCGAGCCGATCCATCGGTGGCATCCGCCCTCCCCGACCCTGAGCCCGCGAGGGATGAGCAGGATGCAGCCGGTGCGGAGCCAGGAGCTTCGTCCCCGCAGCTCCGGCGTGCCCATCCGGCTGCTTTGCCAGCCCTGTGCTCCCACACTCCCCGAATAATTACACACGGAGTAATTGCCACCGGTCTCGGAATAACTACGAGCTCGATAACGACGTCCAAGGCAGGGAAACTGAGGCACGGAGGGGTATCACTCACCCAAAGCCTTATAGGAAGGGAAGAGTCATTTTGCCCCCATCTCTGCCCCACCCCTTTGAGGCAGCATATTTGCATCCATTGCAGGAAGAAGGGAATTGGGTTTGGGATTTTACCACGTGTTTTGCTTTCCTTTCCAGCTTTTATCTTTTCCATTTATTGGAAAAAAGAAAAGCAATGTTTCAAACAAAAGGTCAGTTGAACCAAAGACTGCTTCCACTAACAACGGAGGGTTTTTTCATTTTTAAACTGATTTTTCCCAGACAACTCAAGAACGACACCCACATATTTGAGATTTCTCTATGAAAATCCTCACCTGATTCCTGTCTCCATCCAAGGGTTAACACTGCCACATCCCACTGGAGAAGTGGGGATATCCCAAACCCGCTGTGAACCTCCTGGATCCAACACAGCCTCTCCTCCTCCTCCTCCCTTCCACCCTTTCCAGATTCCTGCACCACGGCAAAGATCGTGATGAAGAGCCAAGCCCTGTGTCCCCCAGGAAAAGGTTCACTCACCCCCCCAGCCGCCTGTCCTCACCCAGCTGCTCTCCACAAAAACCTTCCCTTTGCCTCACTGTGAGTTTTACAGCCTCCTGGCCCCTCTTCTAATAATCAATATTGATTTTACTGCCTGTGCTATTATCCCAGTTTAAAGATTTATTTTCTTGTTTTGCAGCGTGTGGTTTATGGCACGAGCCCTTATTTTCCTCCTCCTCGGGATCATTATCCTGCCCCACTGACGAGCCAGGGTGCTTATTCCATATTGGAAAATAATCATCAGCTTTTAGGCGGAGGCGTTCGGGTTACGATCGGGGCACGCCGACGGGACACAAGTGCACGAGCTCATGGCAAGCCCTTGGATTTGCTCTCATTCCACTTATTTCCATCAGCTCCTGCATTTTAGGCTTTTCCTCTGGTCCCGGTGCCAACTGACCCCATGGCACCACGGGACTGCCAACCCCTGCACCCAATTAGCAGAACAGACCATGTGAAACACACACTTGACGTTGATATGATTTAACGTTAATAACCAGGTTTCAAATATTTATTACAATGGCTGTTTTTAATAAATATTTCATGAACACCAATTTTTTTCCATTTTTTTTCCACCTCTCTCCCCATCCATTGCCAGCTTTGTGGGCTTAATTTGCCTTAATGAGAGTAAAAATCACTCTGATAAATTGCTCCTTTGCAAATGCACGCGACGTGAGAGCAACACTTGGCTGAAATATTTGTCGTGGGGAGCCGAGAGCTGCAAGCAGACTCTGGGAGCGAGGAGCCCTGGGGTACCCCCTGGGATGGGGATGGGGCAGCCCGGGCTCGTGGAAGGTGTCCCTGCCCATGGCAGGGGGTGGAAGGAGAACTTTCAGGTCCCTTCCAACCCAAACCATTCTGGGACGATGCCGTTTTTGGGGGGCCATAAAAGGTCCCAGACACAAGCTGGAGCGAAGGGCAGCTTCAGTACGTAAGACAGAGAAGAAGATAAGGTATCTCCCACTTCTGTCACACATGGATGGGAGGCACATCCAAGCTCTTCCTTGCACCGAGAGCTCCTGTATGTTTCTGCCCGATCCCAGGGAAGCCTTGAGTTAATACACCGAGGCTCAGCATTAAGAGGTATTGAACTAAAAGCTTTATTGAGCACATGCAGCTAAAGCTGAGGCTTTTCCCAAAACTAACCCAAGCACAAATCCCTTCCCCGCAGGCACCAGGCTGGGAGGATGCTCAGCATCACCCCGCGGCCCGGGGCTGTGCTCAGCCCATCATCCATTCCGGTGGGAAGCACCTGTGGATGCCGGTGCCCGACTCCTCCCTCCCAAACCCAGCAGGGCTTTATTTTAGGAGCCTGGCAGGCTCGGCCAGCTCAGCAAACGGTATCTAGGTTTCCCCCTGCTCCAGCATTCCAGGCATGGGAGACAATTAGAGCTGTCTAATCAGCAGCGCCAGGGGCAGGGCTTTCATGTGGGGACTCTCGGGAGGGTTTATTTCCATATGAAGCATCCTTGGCTCAGCTCTGCTCAGCCACAGCCTTCTGCCCCCTCCTCCAGCCCCAAACCAAGAGGAAATCCAAGCGGGATGCGCGGGGAGAGCCACAAAAGGTGCTTAAGAAGCAGAGCTTCACTTTGTCTTTTGCTGTCGTTTCATTTCTTTTGATGTTTCATTTTCCTTCCCTCCTTAGCTTTATTTATTCTTTTATATTTATTTTATAAGGCACATTTTGGTGCATATTACAACCCTCCAGCTTTCTCTCCATGCACATTCCCCTCTTTAGGATGCTGAGGAAAGCATCCCTGGTGCAGGAAATGGGGAGACAAACCCCATCCCATAGCAAAGAGTCCATAGAAGGGGCAATGAGGACAAAATCCAAAGGAAGCCAGGCTGGAAAGGGCTTGGAGCAACCTGATCCAGTGGAAGGTGTTCCTGTCTCAGCTGCAGCAGCCATTTCCAGCCAGAACAGCAACTTTATTATCCAAACTGAATTGTGTGGAATCAAAATTAAACATGCCAAGCTTTCTCCTAGAAATCCTCCTCTCAGCAAGCCCAGAAGGAGAAAACATTTATTTATACCAGCTAAAAAAGAAATATATTGGAACCATCTCATGAAACCTCCCGTCCTTGGGAGCTCACTTCAACAATCCTGAAGTTTTGAGCAGAATGGAACAAAAAACATCATATTGAAGAAAGCCCTCTCCAATGGGTCAGAGGTGTAAAACACAAAGGGATCTTTGCCACACCAAGTACAAAGAACCCCCCAAAAAACAAGGTAATGGGCATTTGGGGTCATAAATATGAATAGATGAAGCAGAAGCTGAACACATTGGTTTTAATGAGAATTATCTAGAAAAAGGTGGTTTTTTTACCCCTTCAGCAATTCAGTATTTTAATGCCTTGAACTTTTCCCCCCCCAATCTCACTTTTACCAGGTGTGCAGAAAGTTACCAAAAACATCAATTGGGAGATGTCAGAATGAAAAATCTCAGCATTTCACTTCAAAGCAAAGCGTTCTGCTTCAAAATGTCGGTGCTTTATAATTCAATAAGCCGATTTGAAGCATCTTATCTGGCAGGCCTCTGTCAAAAATGGGAAAATCGACTTTTTCTTCCAACAGTTTTGGTAAAACTCTGTATTTCTTGGGCCCATTTTCAGTCACATTCAATCACCTTTTGTTTTCATGTTATCTCTGCTGAGACTCCTTATAGAAAATCTTTTCCTGCTTAGGAAACAGAAGCTTGTCTCCAGCCAAATCCTACAATTCTCTGACCTAAAACACTAATAAACAAGATTCCTGGAAAAACACACCCTGTGTAGGAATATCACCTAGGCAGGTGATGCCACGCAGGAAATATCAGCCACATATTTAGGGTAAAGTTTATGTCTTGTGCTCATTGTTCAGCAGAACAATTGGATTCCTGGCCAACCCCAAGGCACTGGGGGATTAAAGACAACCAGTGAGACCAGTTTCATGGTTTCTAACAACACCACATCACTTCTCACTGGAAAAAAAACCACTTAGAGACACAAACTTGCAGCAGGAATTAATGAGAGGGATGATAATGGTGAGACTCAGTCTCTTCACGGAGGGAAAATCTGTTTTAAAAGCCTTTACGAAGCCCAGCTTGAAATTTAGCAGCCAAAACCTTCCCCGGACAGGATAACGCATACAAAAACCACGGGAACGACAGCAGCCAGCATCCCAGTTCCAGGGGATCTCTCTCCACATATTAATGCAGAGCAAAGTGACCAAAATGGATATTTTTTGCAGCTGCAGAGCGCGACTCCGTTTTTTTTTTCCCCGGCAGATAATCATCTTGCCAAGGTATTTTCTGCATATGCACACGTGCGGGGACACGAGGAAAATCTGTGCTCTATTTTATAAGCTCATCGAGATTCTAATCTTACAGCAAATAAGGCATGGCATCTAGATGGACGGTATTACAGGAAAATCAATATTGATTATTAGGAGCAAAGATGCGGGATAGAGCTGACAGTTAAAAATCCTTTTAAGGGCTTGGGAGAAAAATGACAGCTCGACACAACAAATAGGGCAGCGCTGATTCAACAGCTTCATCACCCAGGGGGTCAATGGGACTTTGGGCAAACTCTGGGGAGTTGCAGGAGCCCCAGCCTGGGGGGAGGCAGGACAAAAGTTTATTATTTTACACTGGGGGAGCACCAAAGGATCATTAAAGTCTGTAAAATCGGGTCCAACCATTCCCCCAGCACTGCCAAGCCCACCAATAAACTGTGTCCCCGCACCCACGTGGCTTTTAAATCCCTCCAGGTATGGGGACCCCACCGCTGTCCTGAGCAGCCTTTCCCAGTGTTTAACAATCCTTTCCATGAAGAAATTTTCCCAATATCCAAACTAAACATCCCCTGGTGCAGCTTGGGGCCATTTTATTCATCCTGTCACTGTTCCCTGGGAGCAAAGCCTGACCCCACCTGATTCTGGCCCCTTCCAGGGAGCTGTAGAGAGGGAGGGGGTCCCCTGCGAGCCTCCTTTTCTCCAGGCTGAGCCCCCCCAGCTGCTCCTCATTAGATCTGCATTCCAAAAGGGTCGTGGGAGGTTTGGGCTTTCTGAATGCTGGCTGCCTGGATAGACAAGGCTGTAGGAGCTAGAGGCTGAAGGAACAACCAGTGGGAGAAGCACCAGGCAGGTGAGATGCACGAGGAGTCGCTGGCTCTCACGTGCAGGCTCGGCTGATAGCTGTGTATTCATGTAAAACACACCTGTGCAGTGAACTCCAGGGATTTCCTCTCCCTGGCCAGCTTTCAATTTGACCTGTGGGAAGAAAAGGAGTTTCCCTGCCTGCTGCCTACAGGACAGGGAGCAGAGAGGCTTCTCCTCCCTGCACAAGAACTTGTTTTCCACTCTGGCCGCAGGACAGTGATGCCTTGGAGAGGCTGCCCTGGAGCAGAGGCTGGGCAGAGGGAAAGGATAAAGGGCAGGGATTTATGGAAAGGCCTTCCCAGGGCGCACCTTGGGCAGTGCAGGAGTCGCGCAGAGACTGCACCCAGAATTTACACAGCCACACATTTTTGGGACAGATAGAAGTTCTGTCCATTTGCATATCAGAGGTTAATTGTGCAATTCCAGCTTCAGGCAGTGCAGTCCCATTCTCTCAGTTTGCTCCCCCTCAATTCACTTTTGTTTCCATTTCCCTGAGACAGTGAGGTGTCCTTGATTCCCAGGCCTGGAGAGGAATTGTTGTGTCTGACCGAAATGGGAAAAGCAGTTGCTCACACTCTGTCTGGAGCTCAGAGTTACACACTAAAGAATAGCAGGATTACAAATATATGAAAATAAAAAAACTAAAATCCTAATGCATCAGCAATCCAACCTGGCCTTGGACACTGCCAGGGATGGGGCAGCCACAGCTTCTCTGGGCACCCTGTGCCAGGGCCTCCCCACCCTCACAGGGAGGAATTCCTTCCCCATATCCCATCTATCCCTGCCCTCTGGCAGTGGGAAGCCATTCCCTGTGTCCTGTCACTCCAGGCTTTGTCCAAACTCCCTCTCCAGCTCTGCTGGAGCCCCTTTAGGCACTGGCAGGGGCCCTAAGGTCTCCCCACAGCCCTCTCTTCTCCAGGTGAGCACCCCCAAACCACAGCAAGGCTCCTCCTTAGCCCAGTTTGCTGTGCTACCCTCCCCCTGCGGGGGTGTGGGGTCACTCAGGACCGCAGAGCTGCACACGAGGCTCTTCAGAGCTCGAACCTCCGGTGCCAAAGGCACCTGTGCAATAAAACCAGCAGCAAAGAGCCCCACGATGAGCCAGACTGGGCAAATTGAGACCTTCAGTGCTTTTGGTCGTACACCGTGTCCCAGTGGGAGCCAATTCCGTCCTGGGAAGCCCCAGGGGCTGCCAAATTCCTGAAGTCTTTGTGAACACAGGTTCCCTATCAAAGATGTTATTTTTCAAGCCATAAAGGAACAAATTAGGGAATTTGGGGTTTTTCCTGCCTCACAGAATTTTACAGCAGGGGCTCACCTTGCTCAGAGCCCTGCAGAAACAAGGACCTGCCTGCTCAGAACACTTGATCCCAGCTGATCCATCACCACCTTGATCCCGACTCCCACAATTACACTGAGGGGAAAGCAGCAGCTAAGGTGAGAAAACAACAGGGATCAAGTGGCTGGAAGGCAAGAGGTGCTCAGGGCACTGAGCTGATGAGGTTCCTCAGTTCATCACTAATTGGGATGGATGTTTGAAATAAAATAATGCAGCCTAATCACCTTGAAACCTTCCCAGGCACAGCCACGGCATCCTCTGGGAGACTGATACCTTAAAAGTCACCTTAAAGGAAGCAGCACCAGGATCATCCTCTGCCTAGCGAATATCTGTGCTTTTCAGCTGATAATTTTAAGGCAGAAAACACAAAGTGTTCCCTGCAGACACCCAGCTTGCTGCAACAACTGGTTTCTTTGGGATTGCTGGGATGCAGCCCTGCTCCCTAACGCTGCGGCTTCACATGCCAGACCCAGCGGTTCCTCCCTGGAATAACTGGGAAGCCCAGCTGCCGAGGCGCCGTGCTGCAGGGACGTTGGAGGACGCGCTGCTCACACCGCGGATGCATCGATCCCTTCGCAGGGACGCGCTGATGGCACGGCCCAGCCCGGAGAGGAGCTGGATGGATCAGAGAGAACCCTCAGAGGATGATCTGCCCTCTGGGCTTTGGGTAAAGACCAAAGCAGCTTCCTGTCGTGCTGGAGATAAGGGACAGCCAGGGAGAGCAGGGATCCCTGCAAGGGATAACATCGCTGCCCAGGGATACCCGCCTCATCCCTAAGTCCCCACCACGGTCCCAGCTACCCTTCCAGCCACCCCAGCCTCCACAGCCCCTCCCTCCCAGCCTCAACACATCAGCTCCGTACCCCTGTGTCTTGGGGTGATTCTATGACCATACTGTATTCCCCATCGCCTGCTGGATCTCTGGTGAACCTTTAAATTGCAAAGGGGGAGAGAGAAGCCGAGAGAACTCTTCAAAGCGGCCAGCTTGACCTTGGAACTAGAATGTTTGCATTCTTTTCTCTCTCAATTCTGACAACATTTGTTGGTTAGATGACATTTGCTCTCCTGTCTCTTCTACTTTCGGCGGAGAAGGGACTGTGATCTGCCTCAGCGGCTTCTGTTCCTTTTTGGGCTGTTTTTGGCTCGCTTTTCATCCCAGACAAGCTCCCATCCCCGGCCCTGCTCGGCGGGACCCTCCAAGGGGGATCGTCGGACCCTGCCTGGCCCGTCCCAGCTCACGACTGCAGGTTTTACCTACAGAAAGAACTCTAAAATCCATAGTCCTCTTTTAGGGGACAGAGGAGGGGGTTTCAATATCCTTTTTTCCCCGTGACAGCGGGGGACTCTGTTTGTTAAATAAATAGTTTTTTTCTCTTTCACTCGAGAAATTATTTTCCCGAACCCGTGGGGGAGGTGCTGCCGGGGCCTGCTTGCCTGGCAGGCAGGAGAGAGAGAGAGAGAGAGAGATGCCCCTCTCGGGTTGTTTCCTCCTGGAATTGTGTCCAAACCGACACACCCTGACGCCCTCCAGCAGCCAGGATTCCCATCCCAGCTGTGCTTGCAGCAAGGCACAACCTGAATCTTAACCTTATCCTAAGGAAACCCTGTCCCAGACCTCACCTTCCTATGCCTAGGCAGCCTCCATCCCCTAATCCTGCCTCTCATACGCAGCCCTGCTAAAAGCAGCAGCGATGATGAAGTTGCAGCCAACTTTTCCAGAGTTCAGCTGGAGCCAGCTGCCCTCCGTGCCGCCAGCACGATCCACCTGCGGTTGCCGGCTCAGTGGGCGTGAAGGGGCCGTGTGGAATACAAATGGACCCTTTCACTTAGCAGGAGGCAGGTAATTTCTTTTGTCCCCGCTGATGCATTATTGATTGTGATGAATGTCAGAGCAGGAGCCTGTTCCAAAAGCCATTAAACAATAATTTCATCTCCGGAGGGTAATTGATTGTCAGAGGGAGCAGCTTTGCCAGTCGCAAGGTGGTGGTGACGGGGAATGTTTGTATTTGGGTGGGGACAGAGGGAGTCTTGGGCAAACTGCATGATTTATTAATCAAGCACGGAAAAAAGAGTTGGGAGACAGAGTGTGCTGGAAAGAAGGAGCCAACTTCTTCCGAGCTGCTGGGCAAGGCTGAGAGCCAGCCTGACCCCGGCCCGGCTCCGTCACGCTCCGGAGAACATCCCTGATGGCACTTTGCTGGGGGCTGCTTGGCTGCAGTGACACATCCCAACAGCGACCCGTCACCTCCCCGTTATTCCAGCCTGTGACCCGCACATTAAAGTGCTTTTCTGACACACCTCAACTCCTTCCTGCCTCTCCATTAATGCTCTGCCAGCACAGCCGGAGTGGTGAACAGCCTGCACCCCAAAGCCCCCAGCTGTCCCCCTCCAACACTCCTCCAACCCAGCACGGCCCTTCCAATGATTTCAGAGAGAATTTAAGGCTCCACCTCATGATTTAAGGCTACTACCCATGAAGAGCGCATGGGAAGAAGCAGGAGAAGAAGGGTCCGGATTTGGGAAATGGGATTGGAGCTGCAGTTTGTGGCATCCAGTGGGAACGCAATAAGGGGAGAGGGGAAAGAGCCTCCCATCCCAGAGGAGAGGGACAAGAGCCCAATGGCCCCAAAATTAATCCTTACTGGTTAACGGTCATTTAAGAGCATTTACAGACACAGCCCTACGAAGGGGCACGGGGACGTGTCCCCAGCCTTCCAGGAGGACATGAGGCATCACCCTGTGTCTGTCCGTCTGTCTGCCCGCCGGTGGCGGAGGAGGGCGGGGACGGAGCAGCATCCCCACATCTCCTGCGACAGCCACAGGAGAGACAAATCCCTCTGTCAGGAGAAGAGAGGGAGTTTATCCGTCTCCTCCGCGGCACATGAGAGGTGGATTTATCACGGATTTCCCTTTCTCCCATGCTTTATTTAGTAGTTCATTATCTTGTCAGCTGGAACCGGCCAGCTCCCCACAGCACACTCTATCACTCCCAAATCCCTGCAGGAGCCACTCGAGGTAAAATGCCCACCTGGACCACCTGAAGGCCACATCCGATCTGGGAGAGGACAATTCCCAACAGTGGGGGATGCGTTGGAGTGCAGAATGAGAAAGGAATTCCTGTCCTTTGGGTGTGAAGGTAGAGAACTCCCCATTAAACACCCTCCCTCTGTCGGGCTAGTTTAAAAAATAAAAAAAAAAAATTAAAAAAGATCAAAACCACAAGCAAGTTGAAAATTAAAGTCCTTCCAATAGTATCAGGCAATGCCTTTTGCCTTCATATCAATCACAAGGCCTGGAAATATTTCTAATTAGAAAGGAGATTCTGTCCCCACCACAAAACTCTCAAAGGAGTAAGAAACAGCAGTGAAATGTCAGTTCCAGGGAAGAAGGAGTAATGCAGCCTTCCAGGGCCTTTCCATGAGCTGAGCTGGTGCAATACAGGATTTTCTAGGCATATTTGCCAGTTATCTTCATAGGAGGTGGTTGTGATCAGTATCTACAAGTAGGTGCCAGCCCAGCAACAGAATCCCAGGGCGGTTTGGGCTGGGAAGGACCTTAAAGATCACCTCTATCCCAGCTTCCACTATCCCAGGTTGCTCCAAGCCCCGTTCAACCCGGCCTTGGATGCTTCCAGGGATGGGGCAGCCACAGCTCATCCGGGCAGCCTGTGCCAGGGCTTGACCTCCCCTCTCAGGGAAGAAATATTTGCGTATTTAAACCCCTCCCACTGCCATTCTCATCTTCCACCTCCACGCTACCAGAGGAGGTAGGAGCTGCATCACCCTACAGAGGACACAGACGCTTCCCTGACTTTCAGGACCAGACCTTGAAGAAGTTTAGTACAAATCTTCTCTGTTTATTTGTTTCCATTTATTTTCTCCATTACTTTTTCCACGATCAATACCATTATTTGAATAAAAATGCACTATGTACAAGAGCAAATGCCATACAGAGAATACCAATTGAACACACTGCCTTGAAGTGAAGCCATGGAGAGGGAACGCAATTCTCCCCGGGAGCAGGAGGCCATCAAACCCTGATTCCAGCACGGCACTGAGCCGCACTCCTTACGGAGCACTGAAGGGAACAAAGGAGAAAGGAGAGCAAAGAACCAAATCCCCACTTCAAAAGCCTCCCCGTTTCAAAGCATGGCACGAACGTTAACTGACTTGCCTTCCCAACACCCCTGTGTGGTAGCACTGTTATTTCCTGTGCTGCAGGAGCAGCTTGGTTCAGGCCCCAGCCCAAAGCTTTGTGGGCTCTTTGTGGTTTGGGGTTTGCAGCTGCCAGGTGAGCAGGGAGTCCCCTGGGTGCCATCCTGCCCTGCCCCGGGAGCTGGTGGGCAATGCCGGGGTGGAAAAGGGGCAGTACGAGCTGTTTCTTCCTCCATCTAAAACCTCGAGTTTATTAATTATTTTATAGCATGTTCCCCACACTTAAAGGGGCTTCAAGAGAGCTGGAGAGGAACTTTGGACGAGGGCATGGAGGAAATGGAGAAGGGCAAATGGTTTCCCACTGCCAGAGAGCAGGGTTAGATGGGATGTTGGGAAGGAATTCTTCCCTGTGAGGGTGCAGAGGCTCTGGCACAGGGTGCCCAGAGCAGTTGTTGCTGTCCAAGGCCAGGCTGGAAAGGACTTGGAGCAGCCTGGGAGAGTGGAAGGCATCCCTGCCCATGGCAGGGGGTGGGACGAGATGGGTTTTAATGTCCCTCCTAATCCAAACCTTTCTGGGATTAAGCTACGGCAGATCCAGTGGGAAGTCTCACACGGAACAACATCCATCCTCAGGGTGAGTCCCTGCCAGACAAATTCCAAGACCTGAACTACCAGGGAGCTGTCCCGCACTGCAGGAGGACACGGGGTCCAAGCCAAGGAGACTCACGAGGCACCAAACCCTCCCTCCTCGCCCTCGACACCAGCAGGAAATGCCCAGGCCAGGTCTGAGCCCTGGGCTCCTCTCCCAAGCATCCTCCACGACCATTCCAACCCACTGCTCAGCTTAGGGAATCAAAGCACGGCGACTTGAGGCGCTGCTTCCAGCTCAGCTTTCGCTGCCGCTCTTAACCCCAGCGACCTTTCCGGCTCTGCCCTGCCAACACAGAGGAAAACAAGCCACTTGACAGGCTCCCTTCTGCTCCAGAGGAACGTTTCCCCAGGAAAGGAAGATCAAGGAAAGCACCAGCTCTCTGTCTAAAAGATGAGGAGATATATTCCAGCTGACATTCAGCACTATCAACATTTTATGAGCTTTGGAATCCAGTTAGTTAGCCAATATTTTACTTAACTCCAGTTTAGATTTAAAAACTTGACCTTCTCGGAGCGCGTGTCTGCGTCACATTTCACTCGGCCGGGCCCAGCTCCGTGTGCAAAGCACCAGGTTATTTATCCCCCCTTTTTATTGCCGCACTGTTATTTGTTCATTTGTACCATTCAAAAATCAATAAAAAGATGGGGGTCCCTGAACAGGCACTTGGGGCACCCACACAGCTCTCCAAGGTGCTTATCACACACAGCAAGAGGCAAACGGCCCGGAGCAGCTCTTCTCCTGGCCAGGAGGGCTGTAAATCAGGGCACAAAGCAGCCCTGATCCTGCTCCTCTTGTTGAGGGAAGAGAAAATTGCTTTTTAGCTCAGAGTACGAGAGCAGTTTGGATGTCTGGATACAGATCAGAGCCCCTTCGTACCTGGAACTGGGAGGAAAAATCGCCACTGTTTGGTCATGGAAAGGGCCTAAAGACAGAGCAAGGCATCAATTCCAGCCCTGGCAGCAACAAAACACACAGAGCAAGGAGGGAGAACTCACAGAGGGAAAGGGAGCAGTGGGACAATCACCCAAAAAACCAGAGCTGGAAGATCAAAAATATCAGAGGCGGAAGATCAGTCCAGGAATGTGAGTTATGGGTGACAACGGCAGTGACAATTCACCAACACAGTCACCTGGCTCTCTTTGCAGACAGAAACATTGCAATAATGAGGCCGATCAACACCCCAACACCTGGCTGGTTGGACAAACAACTTCCCAGAAGATGCTCCTCACTCCACCTGCCTGTCCAGGATCACACACCAGGCCCCTGATCACATCTCAGCACAAGCAGCCTGTAGTAGGCAAACAACCCCATCCCCCTGCTCACACCACCTGCCTAAAGTAATACTGGATGAAGGAAATGTGTTTTAATAAAGAAAATTGATTTCGTTTGGTTTGTTCATTAACACGTCGATCAGGAATGATTTATGGCCACAATTTGCCAAATTATTTCTCTATTGATCAGCCCAGGGTTGTTTTGTTGTAGGTTCAGTCAATTAGAAGGAGTAGCACTCGGGTGGGTAAATTAATCAGTCTTAAGCAGAGCCCCCCCATGGAGAGGGGCTCAGCAAGCCCTGGTGCCAAAGCAAACCCTCGCTGAGCAGCCCTGCTGAGGTGAGATTTCCCCTCACAAAGCAGCCAGCAAAAGGTGTTCGGCAGCTCCTCCTTCCCAATAAACACGAGGTTCAAAACTGCTCCGCTTCACATCACGAGTGATTCAAACCTGCAAGGATTCCCATCCAGCCCTGTGAGCCCAGCTTGTCTCCCCTTGGAATCCCAGAATGGTTTGGGTTGAGAAGGGACATTAAGGATCATCTCGTTCCAACCCCCTGTCCCTTCCCCTTCACCAGGCTGCTCCAAGCCCCGTCCAACCTGGCCTTGGACACTTCCAGGGATCCAGGGGCAGCCACAGCTGCTCTGGGCACCCTGTGCCAGGGCCCCGCCCCCCTTACAGGGAACAATTCCTTCCCAATGTCCCATCTATCCCTGCTCTTGGCAGTGGGAAGCCATTTCCCCTTGTCCTGTCCCACCAGGTCCTTGTCCAAAGCCTTTCTCAGCTCTCCTGGAGCCCCTTTAGGCCCTGGAAGGGGTTCTGAGGTCTCCCTGGAGCCTTCTCCTCTCCAGCTCTCCCAGCCTGGCTCCAGAGCAGAGGGGCTCCAGCCCTTGGAGCATCTCCATGGCTTTCTCTGGACTGGCGCCAGCAGCTCCACATCCTTCCTGAGCTGGGGCCCTGAGCTGGAGGCAGCTCTGCAGGTGGGGTCTCACCTGAGCAGGGCAGAATCCCTCCCTCCCCTGCTGCCCACGCTGGGGGATCAGCCCAGGACACAGCCGGATTTCTGGGCTGCCAGTGCACATCTCCAGGCCTCATCCAGCCTTTCGTCTACCACACCCCACGTCCTTCTCAGCAGGGCTGAACTCCACCTGTTCATGGACCAAGCCAGCCGGACTCAAGGGCTCCCCTGGCTCCAGACAGGCAACTCCTGTGACGGACAGACCCTCCCTGGAGGCGGCCACCAGCCATCAGCAGAAAAAAAGGGCAAATTATGGGGAAAGCACCATTCACGTGGATCAGCACGGACAGAGCAGCGAACGCAGGAAGAGCAGATGGCCGTGTCCCCCCGGCAGAGCAGAGCAGAGCAGCCCGGCCGCTCCGCTGGGATCAGGGAACAGGCTCACGGCTGCCAGCAAACCCTCTGAGCGTGTTTTGACGCTGTCCTGCCGCCTGCACCCCGTGCTGCCCCCGCGGCAGCGCTGATGGATGGGGCTGTGCCCTCTCCTTATCTGCTCCAGCTCCAGGCCAGGCAGCCATGGGGCTCGGGGAAGCCCCGGCTGAGGCAGGCAGGGTGTAATCACACGGGCTCATCTCTGCTCCAAACCCAGCTTTTAAGGACCGTTTAAGGCACTTTCCCTAATCTCGGTGTTTGCGGCAAAGCCCAATAAATCACAGCGCAACTCCCCCACCGGCAGCCACAAAGCCGCTCCCTGCAAATGCTGCTCTTCCCAGGTTTTTCCCCCATGCCGGAGGGAAGCATCCCTGCTGCTCTGCTGAGCCTTACAGGAAACACATGCTCAGGGCACAGAGTCCCTGGCCGAGCACCCCGAGCGATGCTCAGCCCGGGTGAGGGCTCGTCTCTGTCTTGGCAAATGTCAGGGCTTATTCTCTCCTGAATGAGATATGGATGTGGCAGCGTGATATTAAATTACAAGTCAAATAGTACAAAGGCTTTTAATTACATGCCAAACACAAGCTGCTGTCAGAGAGGAGACACTGGGCTCGATGGCCCATCAGGCTGTTCCGCTCTGGCAATTCCTATCTACCCGGTAAAAGTCCAGGAAATTGGATCGGTAATGGGAACGGGGGCCTTTCACCTCCAGCCCAGCCATTCACATACAGCCCAGGAGGGAGAAGGAAAGTCATTACCAAGCTGATGGCTGGGCAGCAGCCGGGGCTCAGTGAGTCCGTGGGTCCACAAACCACAAGGAAAGCGAGGAGTGGGTTGTGGCCCCTCCGAACAGCAGCACTTCGGTGTGACAAAGTTGTTGGGAGTGGGAGAGAGCATCCCCTCAGCTCCCAGCACTTTCTGCCAGCCAGGATGCTGAAGAGCATCTCACTCCCACCCTGGCTCCAGCCTGAGGATACTCCATCCTATTTAGGGAAAACACTGGAATATTTGCACTCCTCTCCCAGCAAGGGTGCTGCCACACTTCCGTCCTGCTGAGATGAAGGGCACACTTTGATGCCGGCTGTTTTTAACAACCTCTCACTGCAAAACCCACCCCTCTTCCACTGACGTGCTCGTACCCTCACAACACCCCGGGAGGTGGAAAAGCTCTGAATTGGCCGAGGACAAGGGAGCGCAGCAGCAAGAGATGAGGGACTTCACGGCCACCACAGAACCTGGTGGCAAGCAGAGAACAACCACGCTTCATCCCGCTCCGTGAACAACTTTCCTCCTTGTTCCAGCTCCCCAGACAGCAAAGCCAGGCATGGTGAGACAAGGAAGGGCTGAGCCACCTTGCCAGCATGATTTAGTCCAGGTGTAAATTGCAGAAAAAGGGGGGGAAAACGCCTCTGAGTGTCATTTTTCTTTAGCATTTTGCAGGAATCTCCATGCTTTGGTACCCAGGCTGTCGCATCTGCAAGCTCTGCTTCCAATCTGTAAGGCTAATTTGTTCAACAGCTTTGTTCCCCCTTGGGAATGGGGGTCGCTGGTCACAGAAGATTGATTAAGCTTTTGGTGCATCAACATTAATGAAAATCAACACTAATGAGTGTTTTTTATGGCAACCCCATAAAAAGCATTAGGACAGGTAAACACAGGAAGAGCCAGGCAGATCAACAAGGTCCTGTGTTCCTACAAGCTCTGCTCGCCTTTGCCAGTCCCTCACATTCCTGCAGA
Source organism: Callaeas wilsoni (assembly GCA_013398955.1). Classification (NCBI taxonomy): domain Eukaryota; kingdom Metazoa; phylum Chordata; class Aves; order Passeriformes; family Callaeidae; genus Callaeas; species Callaeas wilsoni. The sequence continues at coordinate 86,296 of VWPU01013997.1, read as the reverse complement.
CTTATCCACAGGATTATTCAGATTAAACTCCCAGACAGCCCTCTGTGAGAGACGCAGTGAATTTAGAGTCCTGGGATGGTTTGGGTTGGAAGGATCCTAAAGATCATTTAGTTCCACATCCCAAAAGGGGCAGGGACACCTTCCACTAGACCAGGTTGCTCCAAACCCATCTAAAAGGGCCTTGCACACACCCAGGGTGGAGCAGCCACAGCTTCTCTGGGTATCATCTCTGCATATTGGGAACGGGATGCTTTCCTCCTTACCTACCCCCTTTTTGCCCTTTGGGGTAAATTTCACTAAATTGGCACCAGGGAGGTTTTTTTCTGAAAACTCACTTCTCGCAAAACAGGCAGAAAACAGGAATAAAAGGCTCCCCTGCACCAAGGATTTGGTTTCTGAGAGCAGCCAGCCTCCAAGAGTAGAGACAAAAATCTGTTTTAGGGCAAATAGCACCAGACCAAAAACCTTCCTTGGCTGCCCTGTGGGCCCCAGAATGACGCTTATTTGGGGAAATCACAGGTAAGCAAATTGTCTCCCCCTTCCAGCCCTCAACTGTGGCATCAGGGCTGCAGGACCAGCGCTGCCATAGCATGGAAATGCCTGGAAAGGGTTTTTTTATTTCTTCCCAATGTGCTTCAGCCCTTCAGATTTTCTGAGCCACCCTTTAGAGGTTCCAGATCTAAACGGGATGATTGCAGGAGGCTTCTTGTTACAGGACATCATTAAAAATAATGTACGTGCTTGAACTGCAGTCGGCAGGGCTGTGCCAGGGATGAGCGAGGGGAAAGGAGAGTTCTCTGATCTTGGAAAGAGAGAACAACCTATTAAAAAGGAATTTAGTTCTCATGTAGAGCTATCAAACTGCTGGAAAGCCCTGCTCTCTGCCTCTGGGCTCTCGTACCTTTCAAGGACAGCAAAACTCCAGGTTTAAGCCCTTCAACTGTATTTGAATATTTAATTTTTTTAAAAGTCAGCTTTTATTCTGCTTTGGCACCAACTCATTTGACCAGGAGAGTTGAGGCCCTGACAGCTCCTGCACTTTTAGCTCAGTGATAGTATCTTCCCCTTGAAGCGCCAGCCCAAGTCACTCCAGCGGAACAGAAATAATCTCTTTTGTTAAATATACGCACACCAAAAAAACCTTCTAAGGCTGAAATTCCTCCTAAGGTTTGACAGAGGAGAGATGTACAAGGCGCCCAGCTGGGAATTCCCTCCTTGTCTCAGGGATGACAGCGAGGAGGCAGCTCAGGGATTTCTCTCCCAGCCTCCCTCCCTTGCAGCACCATCGGCAGCACCCCCAGCCCCAGCACGAGCAGCATCAGCACCTTCTGCCCTTGAAAGGCTCCTGCAGACACCACACAGATCCCATACAGATCCCAAATCCTTGGGACTGCCGTAAGAGCTGCTGTAAATCTGTACTGGCAGAAAAAAGCCAGTTTTTTGCTGCTAAGAGAGATTGCGGCTTCCCCACCCCTGGGAGCATCCAAGGCCAGGTTGGACGGGGCTCGGACAACCTGGGATAGTGGAAGTGTCCCTGCCCATGGCAGGCGTGGGATGAGATGAGCGTTAAGGTCTCTTCCAACGCAAACCACTTTGGGATCCAGTGATTTTTGACAGGGAGAAACGAGCTCCTGCACCGCCCCAGACCCAGCCCCTCACTGCTCTGTGGGCTTCAGAGATGCAGTGAGGCAGGAGTCAGAGCGAGGAATGAATTATTTATTAAATTTACAATACCATTTATATATTCTAGTTCCATAAAGCAATTGAACAGTGTTCACACTTCTCCTAGGGTGATTGGTCAAAGTCTCAGACACTCACTTAGAAATGTTTTTTCCTAATATAATGTACACAAGGTCAGAAGATACCAGATATGAATGCTATTTACAAAAACCCTATCTATTGTTTACATAGCTTACACAGCAAAGGAAAAGTTCTCACAGAATGAATGCCAGGAGAGAAAATTTCCCTGCTAACAGCATTTCAGCATCCACACTGCTCCGCTCCTTCTCCTCATGTTCCCGGTCTCTCCCAAGCAGCCCACTCAGAAACAGACCCACTCCTCACCTCCCCAGTGTCCAGCTCTGCACACCCCTTCCTCTGATAAAATCCAGCAGCACCCTCCTTGGACACGGAATATTTTATCGACACCGTGAGTTCCCACGCACACAGCCCCCTGTATCTTTTTGGTCTCAGCAATGTGTTTGTTATTCATGCGCTCAGTTGTTCCTGCACAAGCTGAGAAAAGTGGAGAAAGATTAATTCCCAAGGATAAAAAATAAAATAAAATAAAATAAACAAGCAGGATTGCTGCCTTTTTTTTTTTTTTTAAGGGACTCTGATCCATTCAAAGAGCTGCCTTCTCCAGGCCTCCCGTGTCACTGTTGATTGAGTTTGTTCCCTCCTCACCTCCTGGTTCTGTTAGAGTATCTTGTCTCCTTAGTATTACTGTCGCACTTCCTTTTCATATGCCTGAAATACACACTATTGTGTTCCGACTTTTAGTTTTTGTGCAGGGATCCCTTTCATGTCTCATCTTCTGTAAAGTCCTTTTTTCTTGGCAGTCAAGTGCATGAATGTTTGCTGCCAGGAGATTTTGCTTCTATTGTATTCCAGACATATTATAAGGGGGTTTTTTATTTTATTTTTTTTTGTTCTATATTGTCTGTGAGGTGTTCCATGGTATTTTTTTTTCCATGCTAGCATGACTTTTTCCGTGTGGATGCTGCCTGCCTTGCTCTTGCCCCCGTGCACAGGGGAGCGGCGTCCTCAGAAATGAGCATGAGAAGGGGTAGGAGGGCAGAAGGCGGAACAACGCCGCTCGGGGACACGACGGAATTATCCTTCCCCACATTACCTGTGGCTTGTTGCCAGCATTCCCTCGGCAGAACTGGGACAGGGAACAGCAGAGCGCTCTGTGCCACGTCGAGATGCAACTATGACCGAAAAAATACACAGCCAGGGATTTTGGTCCCAGGGTCCGTGAAAGGACCTTCCCGCTAATCCCGATCTAAACATCCACTGGATTTTCTTCTGCTAAAATTCACCTCTTCTGGTGACTTCACTGGCAGATTTCAGTCTCGGGAACAGCAAAGTCCAGATGAGCAAAACAAAAAGGGAAAACGTGTTTTTGGGAAAGCCAAGGGCATGAGCTTTCGGGAGGCCCCCCTGCTGGACCCCCATCTGCCTCCCCAGTAAAACTGGGATACTGAACCCAGTAAAAGGAATCTGTAAAACAGGGTCCCCCTCACCCATCAAGAACTCACATTTTAGTTACCCAGCAGTGCCGAAACTTCACTCTTCATCTCTCTGCCAAGCTGAAGGAGTCCTTCCTGCAGCCCAGCCTGGTTCCCCAAGCACTGCTCTTCCTCACACCCCACCCCTCCAGGTCAAGGAAAAACTCTGCAACCCCTTTAACCAGCCTGCACAGCTCCACCAGTACAACCCAGTCACGCATCAAGAGCAACAGCCTCAACGCATGGGGTGTTTCTAATCCTCTAGAAGTGAAAACATCAGAAAACCCAGAGTTTATATGACTTCAAACAACTCTACTGGGGGCCTAAAGTCGGAACAGCTTCTAGAGAGATTAGTTCTCCCGTAACACGCTCGTGACCAGGCTTTCTGATCTCTATCAGCATCCCTCAAAGAGCAGCTCCTTTTTCCATCCGTTCTTTGGACCCCTCTCCTCAACTCTTTGACTAATTATAGTTTGTTGGTTGTTATGGCAACTACAGATTTCTCTCAGCGTCCAACTCTCACAATTTGGCTGTAAATTGCAACAGTGGACGAATACAAATAGAGTTTTAAATCCTTCTTGCTTGCCAGCCTTCCCGGTAAATCCCCCCACAATGCAAGAGCTGCCCTGTTGGTTGATCGGATTGAGGTTGCTCAGGGAGCCTGCAAAGCCAGGGCAGCCTTCAGAACCCCATGGCAGGTGGGGAATGGCATCATTCCAGGCTCCCAGCACACTCCCACCCCAAAGGACCACGAGCAGGGCTCATTACCGAGCAGACATCAATGTACAGCATCACCCACTGCAGCTCTCCCCTGCTGGGACACTTTTCCCCACAGCTGCTGAGGAATAATTTAAGCCAGACACACACCAGGAGTCAGGCTAAAGTCAATTCGACCCATTCCAGATGAGGATGGATGCTCCAGCAGGACTGCACAGCCAAGCTTGGGATCACTCTTTTCAGCTGGTGAAAAAGCACAGCTAGAATCTCATGGTATATTTCGTATATTTCAAGTTGGAAGAGACCTTCAAGATTATCCAGTCCAACCTCTGTCCCAACACCTCAACTAAACTAAACCATGGCACTGAGTGCCACATCCAATCTCTTTTTAAATACGTCCAGGGATGGTGATTCCACCACCTCCCTGGCTAGACCATTCCAATATTTTATCACTCTTCCTGTAAAAAATTTTCTCCTAATAGCCAACCTATATTTCCCTTGGCGCAACTTAGGACCGTGTCCTCTTGTTCTATCAGTTGTTGCCCGGAAAAAGAGACCAAAGGCAAAACCCTTTCCCCCTCTGTCCTTATCCCCTCGTGCACACTCAGATAATGGACTGGCACAGCTCAGGGGCACGAGGCTGATTCCAGCACTGCCAAGGAACACAGTCCTCCTCTCTGCTCCTCAAGCATCTCCCCCCAAGGAGAGATGGATGTCCTCGGGTCCTTCCACGATATTCTAACTAGAGACAGTGAAAACACTGCTGTGGACTCATCTCTAAACAGAGACATTTTCCTTGGCTGGATGGATAGTGAATGCCACGTGATCAGCTCCAGAGTTTGGAAACCTCCACTCTCTCAGCACAGCATCCCTCGCGCGGGGACAGAGCAGGGAAGCAGCTTTCCCACAGCACAAGGAAGCAGCTCTAAAGCAAACATCATCGCACTCTGCCAATTTTCACCCATATCAGCAGCACAGGGTGACCAGGCGGGTAAAACGAGGAAAAAAAATTCCTTGTCCTGGGCTTGCAGAGACAGCAGCACCCTCCTGAGCTGTGATCCAGCTCCCAAGAGCATGGAGGCTTCCAGCTGGAGGTTTGGCAAATTAATATGCCCCACACACTGCCGGGTTCTGCAGAGTAAAACGTTCCATGCCCTACACTGCATTACCAGCCAGGAAAAAATGCAGATCTCATCCACTCATGACCCGCCGTTATCCATCTCACATGTCTGGTCACGTCCAGCTGAACCTCAAACATTCCAGAAAGGATATTCTGCTCCCTGTCCTCAAGGACCCTGCAGCCAGGGCTTTGCAAGTGATGAATTATTTTGGCTCAGCCATGAAAGCTACAAAGGCTGGCACACACCGAACCAAACCAACTTTCTCCTCACCACAACTAAATACCAGATTGATGGGGATGAAATCCCGTGAGGGTAGAGCAAGCAATTTGATTTTCAGGTATGTGATGCAGTGGAAAAAAAGCCCCAAAAGATGGATCCCCTAACTTGGACCATGGATCACATCCCATTTTCCTCCTAAACTAGAGCAAGGATCTCCCAAAGGGCTGTTGAGTTTTGGCACAGGCTGCCCAGGGAATTAGGGGAGTCTCCATTCCCGGAGGGATTTAAAAGCCATGTGGATGTGGCATTTGGGGACCTGGGTTAGTGGTGGCCTCGGCAGTGCTGGGCTAGTGGTTCTGCTCGATATCTTAAACCAAACAAAATAATTCTGTGATTCTTCCACCTCTCTGGTGAGTAGAACTCACTTTTAAGTAACCCATGGAAAATGGGAAGCCCCATAAAATACCATCAGCAGGTCACCTGCCCACAGCACAAACAGGACACAATCACCCATACAGCCTCCCATGGGTATTTGTGGTGAAGAAATACAGCTTTAGGACCACCAAAAAATGCCCAGTGGGTGTGCAAGGGGTGGCCCAAATTCTTCCTGCTCCCCCCAGAATGGTTCATCCTTTCCTCGCAGTGCTCTGGATGAGGAGGAAGTGGCTCTGTGACATTCGCGGAGTGCCTGCTGATGGAGAGCTCTGTTTACCGAGCCGGCCGGGGAGGGACCCACCATCGGCTCGCAGCGTGCAGGAGATCAATACTGTAATTGGGCCTGTTTGTAGCACATGAACTATTGTAGCGATTGGGGCAAGGAGTGGGGAACAGCAGGGACAGGCTTAGCGGGGCCTTGCTGCCCTCTGCTGTGCTGACGGGGGCCTCCCTTGCTGCTTTTGGGATGGGCGATGGAGATGGGATTGCATGGAGAATGCATCATCAGGGAGTGCTGAGCCGCACTGCCCCCACTGCAAACCCCGCTATCCCCTTCCTGCGCCAGGTGAGGCAGCTGCGGACCCCCCACATCCCCTCTGCAGGCAGGCAAAGGGCTGAATTCCCCTTCTTTCAACTTAAAAACAGATTTGCACCCAGGAAATCACAAACCTTCACATTTATTTCAAAGGGGCTGGGAGGAGGGAGGAGAAAATCCAACAGCTGCTTGGATGGGATGAAACAAAGAAAATGAAGAGCTACAAGTGGCAGTGATCAATAAAACATCAGGAGCCTGACACCAGCCCTCCACTTAGCCCGGGGGAGCAATTAGGCAGCTAATGAGGGGAAAACCCCCCAGCAGACAGGGCCTTCCCAGGGGAATGGGCTCAGCATGGCAGAATTCCTGAGCGGGCCCATCAGCCAGGCTGCCAGAGGCAAGGAGCATTAGCTCCATCTTAGAGAAAATAAAGTGATGGAAGGTCCTCCCTATCTCTTTCCATCCCTGGAAGCGTCCAAGTCCCGGCTGGACGGGGCTCGGAGCAACCAGGGACAGTGGAAGGTGTCCCTGCCCATGGCAGGGGGCGGGGGACACGGAGAAGAGCTTTAATGTCCCTCCCAATCCAAACCATTCCACCACTCTTCAGCTTCTCCCACCTTTCGGGGTGCCACAGCAACTCCTGGACGTGCTGGAGGAGCCCCAAGTGTTGAGTTTTCGGCGTGGCAGTTTAGACCAAGGCGTGGTTTTACCCCAGCCCAGGGCGGGAGGTGCTCAGGTGCTGCGTGGGCACCGTCTGCCATCTCGTGGGCAGTGGAAGACCTCTCCCGCAGGGCTTCTTTCTCCCCTTTGTCCTTATCAAGCATTTATCCCGTGTCCAGGCGTTCCCTGCTCCCCCAGCACACGCAGCATCGCTTCATAGCTCACTGAGCTGCCTGTACATTGAGGGGAATTATTTATATGCCAGTATCAAATATTAAAAGCAGAGTTGTATCGACATATTCTTTGTATATTCAACACTTTAACCAGCAAATTGCCCTTTCCTTTTTCTTTTTTTTTTTTACTCTGCTCCTTTGTAGTCTTTCCTGAGCAGCCTGAGGGCTTGCTGCTGTATCTTGCTGTTTAATTGCGTCTTTACACTCCCACATTCTTCTCTCTCTCAGGCTGGAATTTTCTGGAAGCACAGAAATCACCTGGGCCAGCAGGCTGTAAATTTCTGGTCTTCTCCAGCAAGGAAAGCCTTCAGTCCAGCTTCTCCCACCTGCCCTGCTCAGATCAGCAGTCTCAGAGCAAATCCTGCTGCCAGTATTTAAGGGAAATGTGACCTCGTTATTTTACACCTTAGAAATCACAAGGTCTGCTGTTCTGCCTGCTAGAAATCCAGAGGAAATCATCTACACCAACACCTATTCCAGCTGCTTTGGTAGCCCTTCTGCCTCCAGGAGCCACCGAAAGGAAAACCCTCAGCTCCAAGTGCCAAATCACCCCAAGAAAGCACCGCAGACGCTGCTCCTGGAGCGGGCTGGAGTCACCTCCACTTCCAATGCCATGGGGTCTGACCTCGCCTTTCCTCCTCTCTGACACCTGCAGGAGCCTCCCAAGAAGGGTGGACAAGAAAAGGGGAATAAATGAATACAGCAGGCACCATTTCCACAGGAATCTGCAGTGCAGATGGACTTGTAGAAGCCAGCTCAGCCCGAGCAAGCCCCGCGCACACCCCAGGGCTGGGTCCCGACAGCGCTGCTGGCTCTCAGCGGGGTGGGAGGGCAACAACCTGGGAAGGAAGCGGCACCAGCGGCTCTGGGGAGGATGGCAGCTTTTGTACAACTGGCACGAAGAGTTTTCCGCCTCCTAACCAGGCCACGGAACTGCTCCTCTGCAGGTTTCACACCACGACAGGTGGAGACGCAGCCCCAGCCACTTATCGGAACATTAAAGTTCTCCTAAGCCGCCGAGTTAATTCCTCAAACGCCCTTTCAAAGGGCTAGATAAATACAATCTGGGAGCATCTCCGCTCCCTCGGCTCACATATCTTTAGTCAGGCAGAGAGATAACATTTCATACAGATTGAGACAGTTTAAGCAAAGGTTGCTGGTTAACCTTTCCAGCAATGGCTGTTTCCTGCACTCTGCTTTCCCTCCCCAGCCAGGAGAACCAGTGCAAGCCCAGCTCCGCTGTCCAAGCACTTCCAGCGAGTAATGGCAGGAATTAATGGCAGGATGCTGCCTCCCCACGCCTGGTATTTCCAAGGACAGCAAGCCATCACCTGTGTTTGTCAGCTCTGTGACACTGATGCTTCCAAAACAGAGTGGTGAGTGCTGTTACTCCACTGTTACACCCTGTGTGGACACACCTGTGTAGTTCACTCCAACTCAGCCTGCCAGCTTGGCTTCACCTGGTTCTTAGTGGCTCGCACCAAGGTAACATCCCTCTCTCCCAGTGAAGAGCAGTCCTCATTTCAAGGAGGTGTAAGCACCCTCCACAACCCTGCTTACACCTCACCCTGGCAGAGGGAACTGCGGACCACCCTGACCTGGAATGAACTGGGCTCCAAACTGTTGTGGTGACTGAACCAACCACAGGAATACCCAGGGGGCCACACAGCCCAGATAAAGAGGTTTGGTGGGCTGGCTCCAAAGGGTAAATGCCCCTCTGTGAGGATGGCTTCTCCCACTGAATTCCTGTGACCTGATGTGTGTCCGGTCTGTCTGGCTGGCAGTGACAGACACCCCTTGTATCTCCTAAGATAAGGTAGCCAAACCTGCCTCGCCCTTCCCTTCTTCCTACAGGTCATTGCTATGTCATCCCCACCTCCTTTTCTGTGCCCCTTTTAAGTGCACCCTGGACAGACGTTCCTTCCTTCTTCATGTCCGGACCCCTTCGAGGGCGTTTCACAATAAACCCTTGGAATACTGAGCGGGAGCCGCCTCTCTCATTCATTTCTGGCCACCCTTGGGCAATCCCTAAGCCCCGGGCACGCGTGGCTCGGTGCCTCCCACCGCCCGGGCAGGGAGCTGCCAGCGAGGCACACGGTGCCACAGAGTGCCCTCCTCTCTGCTGGGCACCTCTGGGCAAGCTGCAGCTCTCCTGGCCCGGCCAGCGTGCCAGCATGCTAACACACCAAACTGATGCCCCAAGCTCTTCCCAGAGGCAGCAGGACACTGCAGCCTCTGCTGAGCAGGACCCCCTCAGCGTGGCCTGCAGAGATCCTCATCTCAGCAACATCCAAGCACAGCCCAAATCCAGCTTTCAAGTCTCGGAGAGCTGAGATGAGTTTGGAGTGAGGCTTTTAGCAGAGACTGTCAGCCACAGGGTCCAAGCAAGACACAGCCCTGTCCCAGACTCCTCTGCTCAGCTGGGATGGGCTCCAAGGGCAGCAGAACTGCATTCCTTTATCGCTCGCCCCTTGCCAGAGGAACCCCCCGGACAAACAGGCAGCACCAAGTGAGATGGGGAACATCTCCAAAGCCATGGCTGGCACGGGAAGGAAGGAGGAATACTGGCAAATGACAGAGCCCTTATCTTAATTACAGGCTTATTTGCATTTAAATGAAGGTTATTCTATAATTACCACCAAATGTTTTGTGTTGCAGCTGAAATACCTCTCCATGGGCTGTCAACCTCCTTCCCATTTTCATTTTCATTTTCTCTTGTCATTCTTCTGCTTTCTAATCAGCTGGCACACGCAGGGAGGGATCCACACGGCCCAGCAGCGGCAGCCCACCCCTCAGAGGAGGCCTGGGTACCACCCCAGCCCAGCATTCCTCCCGGGGAGAGGGAAAGGATGCAGCTCCCTGGCTTCCTCCAGCAGCAGCACAGGGGATGAGCAGCTCTGAAGTTCAGGCGCTGGGGTTTTGCAGGCTTCAAGTTCAAAATCAAAGAGTTTCCTCTGTGCACACGCACATTAACTAGTTAATTAACTCAAAGTTTTTGCACCGGAGTGCTGTGAAAGGCCCAAATGTGGGAAAAACCTGTAAGAAATCAAATTCAGGGAGAAAAGAGATTTGGAGCAGGAGCAGACTCACACATTCAGCTCAGATACTCCCTAACCACAGGTTGCTGGAAACCAGCATCCAAGGACATCTGCAGCCTTTGCTGTCCTTTTGTTGTCCGTGGTTATTCCTGCAGGAAGGATGGACACACACCAGAACCCAGGAGCTGTGTTTGCACTGGAGCTCGCACTTCCTGGCAGGAGACAAAGCTCTCCCATAGAGAAAATAACACCCAATTACATCATTTCGAGCAATCACAGTGAACAAACCCATGCAAATGGCCAAATTAAGGCTTAAAAGGAGCCTTCTGCCATTTCCTAAATTGTTATACCTTTCATCAAACCCCTTTAACAATCTCTCTGAACCTTTTCTCTCTCTAGCCAGGAGATCCACATTAACCAACCAGCCCATCCAGGGCTGAACACGACAACAGCGATTACAGACACAAAGTCTCCTGTTTACGGGGGGGGGTAGAAATGAAAATAGACACTTATCTCCCTCTAGACCCATCGCTTCTCTCCCTGCTCAGTCCTGGCTCCTGCACAGCCTCCGCATCCCCCTGCCAAACTCCAAGTCTCTGCCTCCATCTCATGGAGAGACTGCATCTCTTCAGCTTCGTTAAGTTACTCTTTTTTTTTTTTTTTTTCCCCTTAAACCAGACAAAACCCATCCCCTCTCCCCCAATTTCACATAGCCCCAGGCAGACTTGCAGCATGGAAATTTTTAGCCTGAACAATTACCGCTTGGCAGAGAGTTAACTCGCTGCAAACGGGATCTTATAATGGGCAGTCTTGGCTATAAACAACTTGACTGGCTTCATTTTAAGCAAGTTCCATACCTCAGGATAGATCTCCCCCCCCTTTCCTCTCCCAAAGTCCATTTCACAGCTATTTATGTTTAATCAGAGGCAGCACCAGCAGCATGGGAAATCAGCAGCACATCCACCATGCAGGTTGGGTGCTGGTGCTCACACAAAACCAATTTATCTTCTTCCTCCATCACACAGACAGCACAGATTTAAGGGCAAAGCCCTCCAACGAGCCCCAGTCCTGACAGGATCGCCAGTTCCTCTTCTCCCAGCAATCCCAGCAAGAGAGGAAACAACCACAGCTCCTACCACTTGGCCCCCACAGCCAGAGCTGCCTTTCTGGTATTTCCAAGGGCAAATGCCACAGCTGAACTCGGTTTCATCCTCACTATCAGCCTCCAGACACTGCTGTTTTTCCATATGGAGCCCAGGAGACCCTGGGGGAAATGCTATTTTTACAGTTCAGTTGCCCTAAGGTGCACAGCGAGACTTGAGCAGGGATGGTTTGAGGTGCTGCTGGAATTTTGAGTGGGATATTTTAGCTGCAGAAGCCTCTGCCCATGAAAACTCCAGCAAGTCATCATCCAATAAGATCCTTATAAAACCTGAAAGGCCCCGCTTCCTTTCCCTCCCCCCAGCAACAGTTTCATTAGTCCACGCTGATTCCCATCTCTAAATTGCATGAAGGAAAGACAATCCTGCAGCCCCAGCTCCCCTCGCAGGCACCAGGCAGAGCAGTCCTGTCACAGGAATTGTCACCGGAGTTGTCAGGACCGTGATGAGCCTTTGGACAGCGACTGCTGGGATGGAGTCACGGGCTGGTAATTAAGTGACAGCATTTGCCTGACGCAGAGCTGGGAGCGGAGGAAGGATCCGCTTGAGGAGGTGCTACAGGCGCTGGGAGGTGGGTGCAGCTGCAGCACGGAACGCTGCATCTCACCGTGCAGCTCGAGCCGGGAAGGATCTGCTCAGGCAACGCAAGACCCTCGTCTCCCGCCCTGATGGAGAGTGACACCTGGTCCTGTCCAAACTGCTGATACAAGGGGAGAAAAAAAAGGCAGGAAACTGCCACATAATACAAATTTCGCTACTTTCTCTTGTGAAAAAAGTCATAATAAAGAGGACCATCCACTCTGTTAGAGGGGCTGGAGGCAGTTTGATTTTTTTTTTTCCCCCAAAAAAGTCTTACAAGGTCTTTCAAGAGCAAACCACTAAATTTTGCAATACATCCAAGTTTGGGAAAATAACTGCTTTTATATCATTTGCTGTAATGCAGGATGTTAACGTGTCCTTATTACATGACATGACTGTCGATGCAGTTTTAGTGCATGGATTGATGTGTGGTATGCCAACATCAAGCGTGTGGAGGTGGAAAGTTTTGTTTCAGAGCCATCTTTAAGACACTGGGCTGTACAGAAAGGAGCTTCCCAGTGTTCTGTCTGCCGGCCTGGAAGAGCCCAGCACTGCAGGAATGCCAGACATCTCACACTGGAGTCAGTGCTGCTCTTCCCCTTTGCTGTCAGGGCTTTCAGTACAAAATGAAACTCTTCTGAGCTTCTAATCTAGCTAAAAATCTCTTCCAAACCTTCTATCCTCTGGAAAGGAAAAAAAAAAAAAGAAAAAGAAGCAAGAAACATCACATCTCTCTTCCTTCTCCATCTCCCTCCCCTCTGCCTTCAAGTGCTCCTTGGAGTGTCTCTGCAGAATCATGTTTATATGCAGTGAGTGCTGTTGTTAGTTAATAACATCGCGATCGCTGAACCTCCCTAATGAAAGAGAGAGACAACATAAACTGTCATTTCAAACAAACATGCAATCAGGGTACCAGCAGCTCTGAAAATATTATCTTCCCCAATTTCACGGGCTTCACGCAGGAAATAGGCTGCTCTCATGGAGATTCTGGTGCGTGGCTCCTCACACACAGGATCCGGGAGCGGGCGGGGAGCGGTGGGGACACATTAAAGCCATGAAATTGTCTGGGCTATGAAGGAGGAATTGTTTTAACAGCTGGAGCCAGGAAGGACAAATAACAGCAGTGATTATATCTTCATTGCTCATCGTAACCAATGCACCAGGCAACTTGTAATTAGGCTGTGAAACGCTGAAGGTTTGATAGCGAAGGCTTTGAGCTCGTGATTAGACACAGCACATTTGTCCTGCCCCACGGCCACCCTGGCCCCTTCCAAAATGGAGAGCAAAGCTCCTGTCAGACTCGGAATGCTGCAAATGCTGCTCGGCCTGCACAAAGCAGTGCCCAGGATCCTGTGGCTGCACTCCTCTTCCTCCTCTTCCTTACAACCCACGTGACAGGAGCCCAGAATGGCTTGGGTTGGGAGTGACCCCAAAGACCATCTCAGTGCAACCCCTTGCCATGGCCAGTGACACCTTCCACTGGAACAGATTGCTCCAAGCCTTGTCCAACCTGGCCTTGAATGTTTCTGTCTCCACAGCTTTTGAAAAAACACCGTTTTCCAGCTTTGGGGTGATCTCCAGCTGACAGAGCTTTAAGGCTACAAAGCAGGGCTGATTTAGAGCAGCTGATCAGCTCCATGTTTTGAAGACCTCAATAATCTGAAATGTCAATTGTCCTAAAGAGCCACACTGATGATGGCAATGGTCCTTCCAATGCAGAGGATGCTTCCCCTCTAGGTTCAAAGACCTGCTGAGGGTTTGACAAGCCAACAGGGCTTGGAGACCTTGGGAGAGCGTGGATTGTCTTCCCAGCCACAACTCACCTTGTTCAGAGCCGATGGAGGCAGGAGGAGTCCTGCCTGGCTTTACGTGGAACCACCTTACACAGCCGTTCTCACGGGAGCCAGATCTGGAACGGATTCACCTGACAGCTCCATGATCTGACCCTGCCCCTGGATCTGCCCGGACGAGCTGGTGCTCGTTTCTTACTCCAACCAGAGTGTATTGGGTCTGATCAAGGTAAAGCTCACAGCCCTGACAGTGCTGTGCTTTGCATTGGTAGCTGGATGGGTGCTGATAACAGGGCAGTGTTTTGGCTACTGCCGGGCAGCACTGCCCCTCTGATGTTCCTTCCCCCATCGAAGAGGATGGGGGTGGCCAAGGTCCTGAGAGGGGATACAGCCAGGCCAGCTGACCCAAATTAGCCAAAGGGATATTCCATACCATGTGACGGCAGCTCAGATATAAAAGCTAAGGGAGAGAGGAGGAAGGGGGGACACTCGAATGTTTTCATTGGCTGTCCTCCGGAGCAACCGTTACGCGTGCTGAGGCCCTGCTTCCCGGGAGGTGTCCGGACATCGCTGCCCATGGGAAGTAGAGGTTGATCCTTTGTTTTTCCTCTTTCGCTCGCGCGCACAGACCTTGCTTTGCTTTTTGCTTCATATTGTAATAAAACTGCCTTATCTCACCCTACTGGCAGTGCTCCAGCTTATTCTCCCCTGTCCCAGCCGGAGAGGGGAGTGATAGAGCGACTGAGTGGGCACTTGGCGGCTAGCCAGGGTCAACCCACTACACAGAGCTAGTCTCCCACCAGCCCGTGTTCCTGCAAGGCTTCGAGGGACACCTCACCTCAATGGAGAGCGGGCAGAGCCAGAGCCGACACCTTCCAACCCACTTTCCCACCACTCTTTCCCCCCATAAACATAAGGGATCCCTCTGGAAAGCAAGACTGAAAGATAAAACCTGCTCTTCCTCCTGATGCCATGGCCACCAAGTGATGCCATCAATTCCAAGGCAAGTGGAAGAGGATGAGGGGAATGCATTGGAATTACTCCAAGGGTGATTAAGGAGATGAACTTGAAGAAAAGAGGCTGAGTTTTCCCTTGCAAAACCTTTATTTTGGGCACCATTTAAATAAAAAACACCTCAGAAAAGGCCAGACTGCACTCATTTACTGGTCCCATCTCTGACCATCACGGCGTGGAAGGAAAATGGATTGGGAAGAGCCCATCCCCAGCCCCACACCAATGCCTATGGGAAGGGATAGGGTAAGGGAGGTAAATCACAGCAAAAATTTTCTTCCTATAAGTAAATAAAGGGCTAATTTCCCCTCACCTCAACATTTTAATCAACACCCACACACTGACAGGACCTTGTGGGAGAGCCACGCGGGAGGTGACAGCGCTGCCACCCGAGCCTGGCAGCCGAATTCAAATCATGTTCAAAAACTCTTCTGACATTTAAGAAAAATCAACAAGCATCTCAAGTGATGAGGGGACCAGGCATCTAACTGGCTGAATGTCACATTTAAAGCTGCGAAGATAGCAGCTGCTTTATCTCCTCAGGCAGGTGGTTGGACTGGTAAATAAGGCGCCGAGGGCCGCATTCTGCTCTTGCACCTGCATTTCTCCATTGGCAGCGATGCAGCGACTCTGGATTTGCACCAACGTGACAGACAGCCAGGACGGGACTGAAGAGTCTATTAAACTTTAATACTTCTGGGCATCAACAACGAGCATGTTACCAGCCCCCTGCCTCGACTCCCAATATCTATACGGGTCACAGTCACACCAGTAAAAATTTATTGATTTAAACTGGCGGTGCCCTTTTGGAACCAGTTGTCGTTCTGACTGATGTACAGATATGAGCAAAAGGACATTTGAGGCATTTTAATGCACTTTTTACTGCATTATCTCTCACCAGGATCTTCGCTGCTTCAAGGAAATGACTCACATAGCAAGTAGAAGAACCCAATGTAATTAACGACCTGGCAACTCTATAATGATCCTTTCTACATAAAAAGGTCTTCCCTATGCTATGAATAGACTTCAAGTAATTTATTGCTAGCCATATAAAGAAGAGACTGCTTTGACCTTGGGGATTTTAAGTTGTGGTGGTTTTTTTTTAACAACCATAATTGCAAAGAATATTTTAAGTGATAGGCTTTAAAGAAAAATTTTTAAATGCAATGTGAAAAGTGAAGAATCATCACAAACAGCCTTCCGAGAGAATATTAACAAGTATCGTCTGCATCATTTAGGGATGAGATTTCAAGGCTAAACAGCAGATTCCTTCCATTTCTTACGGGTGTTACTCTAGGCCTCAATGAACTGAAACACAGGTGTGGTTTTACTCACTCAGGTAGCTCCCAGGAAATTATGGGTTTGCAAGAAAGCCCATGGGAAAGCCAAGAATGAGCAGTTTCACTGCATTCTCCAGGCTGTCCCACAAAGCTGATCATCTGCCCTTTATGAACCGAGCCAGGATGACCTAGAGCTTTCATAGAATTACAGAATATCCTGAATGGGAAAGGACCTGCAAGGATTGAGCCCAGCTCCTGGCCCTGCTCAGACACCCCAACAATCCCACCCTGGGCATCCCTGGCAGTGCTGTCCAAACGCTCCTGGCGCTCTGGCAGCCTCGGGGCCGTGCCCATTCCCTGGGGAGCCTGGGCAGTGCCCAGCACCCTCTGGGGGAAGAACCTTTTCCTAACACCCAATAAAACTTCCCCGGCACAGCTCCAGCCGTTCCCTCTGGTGCTGTCCCTGCTCACAGAGAGCAGAGGTTGCAGCTGCCCCTCAGGAGGAAGCTGCAGACCCAGATGAGGTCTGACCTCGGTATCTTCTCCAGGCTGGAGAAAAGTGTTTTACACACACGTTCAGCCCACACACCCTCGCCCTCCACCTTCCTGCTCATGCAAAGCTCTTTGCTCCCCATCCTGAGCTCCCTCTGCTCACATCAGCACTCGACATCAGAAGGAGCTCAGCCATGATTTACTGCGGCAGGACTCTCGGTGAATTGTTGGTTTTATGTCCAGCCTGATTGTTTCATATTGGCTTTTACCGTCTGCAGTAAAGCCTTTACTCTCTCCCTCTCACTCGCACCTTCCCCGCCCGTGCATGTTTCCTGCTTTCCCCTCGCTTCTCATTTCATCTGCCTCGTGCGTCTTTCATATCCCCCAGTCTCCTGCATTTTCACAGGGACAGAAGCATAGGCAGGTGATTTAAGCAGGAGTTGAGTTCAGTCTATCAGGGCTCTTTTCAAGGTCTTTGAGAGAGGCAGGGACACCTGGAAAGAGGTCACATCACACGCTGGATTAGTTGTGGCAGGCCATCTAACACGGCGTGCTGGAGTGACTTCCACCCTTTGAAGTACCCGGAGCTGTTTTGATTCCTTTCCCAGAGCTTTGGGGATGTCTCGATTACAAGGAAACATGTTGAGCAAAGGAATAAATCTGGCCCAGGAAAGGGTAAGTTGCAAGTTTGACTGGAAAAAGCTGGGATGGAACCACTTTCCGTCAGAGAAATGAGATTTGTTAGAAGAGAAGCACTTTGCGGAGTCAGGTCTTTTTCTGCAGCAATTTCATTTCACAGAAGAGGGAGAAAAAAAATCACATCTGACAACTTTGAATCATCCTGCTTTGATACTCCTCAAATCCGGTATTTGCATTGTTTCAAAACAACTTTAACCTCAGTCTTGTTTTCCCTCAATTGTTTCCCTGTTGTGCTTTTGCAACAAAGACATAAATAAGGTAATGCAAACCCAAGATATGTTCCTGCCTGTAAAGTTTTAAAGGAGTGAGGAAACACAGCTTTTCCCTCCCGTTCAAATCAAAGCCACCATTACCAAAACTCGCAGCTGAAGACAGAATTTCACTGGTAGAAGGGCATAAAAAATGTATTTCAAATGTATTTCAGAATTGGATGAGGATAGAGTCACCCTTTCCATCAAGCTGAAGTGCTTGAAGTAGTCAAGAAGCATCAAATTGATGACAGCAAAATACCATTTATTCACCTCTTCTAGGCTGTTTTATCATATTAAATATACAGGATTAAATTTTCATATGATTTAAGCTTAAGTATAATTCCCATGTTTAATCAAAGAGAAACAAAGCAACGACATGTCAATACCCGCTATTCCAGATTCAAATCACTTCAAATGCTGGTAGAAGCGAGGAGGCTCAAAAGCATCTCCAAGAAGAAAGTTATTCCTCCCCCCAAAAAAAAAAAAAAGGAATAAAAGCCCTCTGCCATCCTGCTTCCTATTGACTATCAGATCACATCACTCTCAATTGCTCTGCCATAGCTCACATTAAAAAATTAAGTCCATAACTGCAGAGAAGCATCCACCCATTTCTTTTATAGCTTCTTGCCACGACGAGCGATACATCTCCATTACCCCGGCGCTCTCACCAACACACAATAGATCTGAGCCAGCATCATAAATAACGTTTTGTGTAACGAAGTTATGCTGAGGAGAACAGGCATAAATTAACACTCAGCCGTGTAACTCTAAATAGTATTTTAGGCCTTGTCAGAAACCAATTATGCAAAATATCCTCCTCGCGAAGATGCGCTCGTGATACTTCAAAGGATTACCTCGTTTCCAGCACCGTGGTCAAGGCACGGGGATGTGGACTGAGAAAGGAGGGCTTAGCTGGGGGATGCTCAGATGATTAAACCCTCTGAAGTCATCTAATTACCGACATCATCGCTCTAAAGCATCCGTACGCTTCCAAACAGCGTTTCAGTTTGCCGTTTGTAATGAAGATGCTTCCACTCAGAGCCGAGCCCGTTATCCCCAGTCAGTGAATACCCTGCAACAGGAGGGACTTCTAGGAATGGGATTTGCAAGGTTTGGTCAAAGATATCCCCAGCAGAGCTTGCGCTGCCTGTATCTTTACACCGTTTTGGCCACAACCCAAAGGAATACGACATCACCTTATTCCAGCCAGGAATGAAGATTAAACACCTTTCTCAAGGTCACACACAACGAGCGGGAGAGATGGGGATAAATGAGAAGCATCTGTTATCTTTCCATCCCAGGTTGGATATCCAAGACTGGAACCGGTCAGAAATCCCTAACCGGCTGTAAAAATCTTGGCTGCTTTCCTTTCAAATGAGGAATGGGTCTGAAAATCCCCAAGGATGTTTACTAAAGTCCCCAGCAATTGTTTATCAGCGCGGATTTAATTGTCCCAGCAACTCTGTCCCTAAGAAACCAGCAGTTGGGGTTTTAATCCTCATCATTATGATCCTCCCACCTCACCCAGCAGCCATTCAGATTTTAGAATTTCCATGATTCTCCCCAAAAAACAAAGGCCTAGCAGAGCTCCCGCTGATCCTTGGGCACCACTTTGGCTGCTCACACCTCCCTCAACTCCAAGAGTTTGCTACAAATCCGACGGCAGATGTGATTTCCAGCTGGGCCCATAGACCGACCACAGCAGGTTCATTAATAACAATTATTAAGTGCTTTATGTTACAAATTAGGCCTGTAGGAACACAAAAAATATCCAGCCGGTTGGTTTGCAGGCTCTTGTCGGGAAGAACTGTAAATTCCCATTGTCACAACAACATCACCACGACAAAATGGGGAGAGGAACTCGTCATAAATAAGGCTTTAAAATAGCTAAATCATCATTGGGGGCAAGAACATAAATTAATAGTCAGATGAAGCCCCACGGAATGGCTCAGAGAGCAGCTTCCATTCATCAAACACAGATTTTCAGAAGCTGCATGGAAAACGTCTTCCTTTTGCTGCCTCCCAGCACCCAGAAGTTGCAACCATACAGGTCCAGGCATTTGCTTCAAATATACAGCAAATCCCTGCCAATAATCTTTGGAAATTGATAGATCAGGCAAGAGAGGAGCTGCCAAAATGATGGAGGGAGGAAACAAATCACTCACAGTCGTGTCCTCAAGAGCATCCACGGCTCCTCAGGAAGGCTGGGAAGAATTGCAGCTACCCAGGCAGCCAAATGCTGGCTGGAAAAGGCAGAGGAGCAGGATGACAGGATAAAAAATATAGAAAAAAATGTTCCTTTAATTATTTTATTCCCCATTTAATTATTTCATTCCCCACCCTAAGGGACAGTCTGCCCTGGAGAGATGATAGGGAAGAGCAGAGAAGCTCCTTCTGCTCCATACTCTTACTAATAAGCTTCAACTCCTCAATGTGTGGCACCATGGCACCAAGAAAGAGGGAAAAAGACTCAAAGCCAGAAGAAACCTAGTTTTTTACCTGAAAAAAATGATGGGAAAAGCCATTTCCTTCTCCTTACCCACCAGTCCCCACAAAGCAATGTTTCCCAGGATCCCGCAGAGGACACGGAAAATGAATCCATGCGCACAAGAGATGCCGAGGCCACAGATCCCACCAGGGACATCTCAGGAATTTATTTTCAGTCGCTTCTGCCCGAGGCTGGATGCGAGGCAGCAGAGGAGAGGGAGCTTATTCATCCCATTACTGGGCCCTTGGGGCATCCAGTTCCCCCCACCATGAAAATTTTAATAAAACCGGTGCATCGACTTTCAATTAGAAGGCCGTAAAACGGTTCATTTTCATCTGTTTGTTGCACAGTAACACAGATCGTCGGGAGAAAACAGCGCCTTTTCCAGACTGTCTGCGACGCAGAGAGCATTAATTGAATATTCTGTTGAAACCACCTTCAATTAGTGCCTCTGAGTTTTGCATGACATTCATCACTGTGGCGCGCCCCACTCCGCATGCAGCACGTTTGGGGTTTCGTGATGCTCACATCACATTAACTCACGGCGTTAGCCCGAAAATAACAATTTTATTTGCTAATGAGATGCTAGTTGGGGTAGGGTAGGCTGCTGCACGAAGCAACACCTTCGTGGCATACAGGAGAATGGGTTCTCCAGCCACAAAATAACCAGTACTGGTTATAAATTCCTCATCGAGCCCAATCCATAGCATTGCTCTTCCACTTTTGCTGGATGGAGAAGATGAGGGCAACCTCATGGCTGATGTAACATAGACACAGCTGCCTTCAGTGGAGTTCCCTCACCAGAATTAAGTGCATTCACATCCCAGATGGAATTCAAGCTACAAATGATTGTCCTGTGGATCCTGAAGCACCATCAAGCTAGGAATTTCCTGGGTTTGGCCATACTTGAGGCAAAATTCGAGCAGCGTGGGGGCCAAGAGACAGACACAAGGACAAAAGGTCCACTCCAGGCAGCACTGCCAGCTGCAAACCTCCTGTGATGCCTTGGAGAGGCTGCCCTGGAGCAGAGGCTGGGCAGAGGGAAAGGGTAAAGGGCAGGGATTTATGGAAAGGCCTTCACAGGGTGCACCTTGGGCAGTGCAGGAGTCTCACAGAGACTGCACCCAGGATGGACACAGCCACACGATTTTGGGACAGATAGAAGTTCTGCCCATTTGCATATCAGAGGTTAATTGTCCAATTCCAGCTGCAGGCAGTGCAGTCCCATTCTCTCAGTTTGCTCCCCCCAACTCACTTTTGTTTCCATTTCCCTGAGACAGTGAGGTGTCCTTGATTCTCAGGCCTGGAGAGGAATTGTTGAGTCTGACCAAAATGGGAAAAGCAGTTGCTCACACTCTGTATGGAGCTCAGAGTGACACACTAAAGAACTGCAGGATTACAGATATATGAAAATATAAAAGTTAAAATCCTAAGGCATCGCCTCCACACCACCAAAAAACAGCTGAAGCCACCCATCCCAGAGCTGATTTCTCCCAAAAAACAAAGGAGTTTTGCAGCAAACACTGTCACAGACTCATCCAGTTCACAGAGCACAAATTCCCACCACAATCTCCAAAACTCCGCCGAACTGTGATGCTGCTCCCCCTCCCCCAGCACGGAGCAGAGATACCAGAAAAGATGTTCAGGGGGAAGGGTGTTTTCTTGACTCAAAAAAAAAAAAAGTACATTTCAATTTTGTATTCATCTCTGCTGACTGGGGGATCTTTTTCTGCTGATTCCCTTCCAGTGGCTCCTGCAGCTGCCACGGTCTCTGCAGACGCTGATGCAGAAGGCCGAGGGGAGCCACGGTGTCTGGCAGGCACTGGGAGCTCAGGACCGACCAGTCCTCGGCAGCACAAGGAACGGCAGGGCCAAGGAGCCGCAGCGGGAGCACAGGTGGGGGATTCCCTCACCTCAAACACGGCTGGGCATCCCGCAGAGCACGGGAACGGTTCAGCTGCCTCAGCCCTTGTATCAAAGCAATGCATCTTCACAGAACCAGAGGTGGGAAAAGACCGAGACCATCGAGCCCAACCTGTGACCCATCCCCACCTTGTCACCGGCCCAGAGCACTGAGTGCCATGCCCAGGTGTTCCTTGGACACCTGCAGGGGTGGTGGTTCCACCTCCTCCCTGGGCAGCCCCTTCCAATGTCTAACAACTCTTTATATGAAGAAATTCCTCCTAACATCCAACCTAAACTTCTCCTGGCGCAACTTGAGGAGTTTCCCCTTGTGCTGTCCCTTGCTCCCTGGGAGCAGAGCCCAACCCTCACCTTGCTGCACCCTCCTGCCAGGGAGTTGTGGGGAGTGGGAAGGTCCCCCCGAGCCCCGTTCCCTGCAGGCTGAGCCCCTCCAGCCTCTCCTCCAGAACTGACTCTCCCAAGCCTTTCCCAGCTCCGTTCCCATCCCTGGACACACTCCCACCCCTCCAGTGAGGGGCCTCCCCAGGGAAAGCCCAGCCAGGCAAGGAGGATCCATCACTTCCCTGGGGCACAGCCTCGGCTTGCCCAGCTTTAAGAGAGCTGGAGCATTGAAAAAAAAAAAAAAAAAAAAAAAAAAAAAAAAAAAAAAAAAAAAAAAAGAAGGAAGAAGGTTTTGTGGAGCATGTTGTCATTTACGAGAGCGCACTGTCACCTCCTGAGGTGACACACTGTATTAACAAGGTGATATTAATAAGCAGATCCTACGTGCAGAATTTTACCCACGGAACTGCAATGACGTTTAACCTTGTGCCAAGTGCGCAGCAAGCTGATTATTTTAATTACAGGGTGGGATTTTTTTCTTTCTTTCCCCGTTGCAGTTCCATTATGAGCTTCAGCCACATCTCTGGAAAGCTGAAGGCGAGGAGGGGCCCATGGCAGCATCCAACACCCACGTGCAATTAGGAGTTGGTCACCTGGTCGAGCACTGCCACGTGGGCATCTGGGGTCCCCTCCCAGCCCCAAAATCACTGCTCGAGCCTCAGGCTGAGCTCTGTGCAACTCTGCTGGGACATTTAAGGCTCAGTACATTGCAACTTGAGCTTATTGTACATAAAACAGCTCCATTTGCATCAGGGCTCGGAGCTGGGCTTTTGGCTTCCACCAAAGACATGGGAAAACCCCCATTTGCTTCACAAATAAACCCAAACACAGCGTTTTTGAGGAACCCCACGCAACAGCCAACATTTTTTTAATTGTTCCTTAACTTCCTATCTGCAAATCTGCAGAGCACTCTAATATAATCAGGTCCTCCGCACAAGGGATTAGCAGGCTTATATCCCGTGGATCCAATCAGGGAAGACTATCAGCAAAACATACTTATGTTGATACAGCTATTATAATCTGCATAATTCTTCTGAGTTCACATACTTAATGGATAGCAAACAGAGTCATTACTGCTGCAACTTCCATCCGTAGGATCTCTACGAGCCATTCACTGCAGTGTTTTTTATTATTCATAGCTTTAGTTATTGATTTTCGGGAGAAGATACATGCTTTTAAGCACCATAAAAGCAAGAGAGGAAAACAAATAGCACTGTTCCAAGATTAATACGCTGCTCATAATAAAAGTATGGCTGTCACATTGCGCTGGGTTGAGCCAGCGGAGCCTTGACAAATTCCATGCAAAATGGCTGAGTCGCTTAAGCAGCTCATTAAATAATTTAAAGGCAAGTTTTACTGGAGGCAGGAAAGTTCTTCCCCAAATCAACTTCCTTCGATTTATGGGTCTGGAGTACGTTAATCAATCCAAGCTGATGTTGCATCCCAGGAGGGCGCAGGCTGTGCGGAGGGTTTAAGGGACGTGTGATGCAGGATGTGATGAAATGTGATCCCTGTGCGGACCACACCTGCACGGATTCCAAGCCACAGGGCAGCTGACAAGCCTGGGTGCAATGATTAGCCATGCTCAAATCATGGGACACCAGGAATCCTCAAGGTGGAGCACATAAACCTGGGGAGTGAAGGACTGCTCATCCCTCCCCTTTCCCAGCTCTCCAACACAGGACTGATCCCAAACACTTGATTATAACCCAGGGTCAGGACTGGCTGTGAAGAGACTGCACTTCTTGCTCTAGTGGATTACCACAGCAAACTCCTGGAATCGTTTGGGTTGGAAAAGCCCTCTAAGATCATCCTGTCCAATCCTTAAATCTAGCACTGCCAAGGCCACCCCTAAGCCATGGTCTCAAGTGCCACATCTGCACAGCTTTTAAATCCCTCCGGGGATGGGGACACCACCACCGCCCTGGGCAGCTGCTCCAGCCCTTCCAGTGAATCAATTCTCCCTGATATCCAACCTAAACCTCCCTGGCACAACTCGAGGCCATCTCCTCTTGTCCTGTTACTCGTTCCCTGGGAGAAGAGAGCAGTCCCCACCGACTACAACCCCTGCTCTCCCTCCCCTGGCAGACAGAGCTGCACTATCAAACCAGACGGAGAGCAGAGCTATCAACCCTCGCAAAAAGACTCCCGGATTCAGGGTACTTATGGGAAGAACAGCTTCCAGAGCCCAAGAGCCCCTTCAAAATCGACATCACGGGGCAGCAAGCACAAAGCTAAGCTCAAAACTGCCAGAGCACGGCAAAAAAGCAACACCACAGTTGCTTGTTCACTTAAAGGCTCGCTTAGGAGGCGAAGAACCTACCAAACTACAACATTTTCATAGCAGCTGGGGTCCCATCATGGTCTTTTTGTTCCAGACACTGTACAGGCTGTCTCCATGTTAATAACCCTGCTTCCCAAGGAGGCATGAAGCAAGGAAAACACCCACAAAAATCAAATGCAAGGAGCCAGTCTGCTTTAACGCCTAGGCAAGGAGGGATGTGACTAGAGGAAAGCTCTGCAACAAGTTGTTTTTGATGTAGGCACCTAAAGGACTTTATAAACAGCTCTCCAGGGCTGTGCTGGAGTCACTGTGGAGATCAAGTCAGAGCTCAAGCTGAGAAAATCATCCCAAAGGCCTCACATTCCCCTCTTGACTCCACAGAAGATTCTGGTGCCAGTCTCCCATACACAACCTCCCAGTTCTCACTTTAAATAACCAGCCCATTTATTTGCAGGTCTTCAGGCAGACCCAGCTGGGCTCAGGAGACGCTCATCCTCCAAGCAGCACAGCGACGTGGGCAGCAGCCCCAGCTCCACTACAGAAAACGATCAGGGAGAGGATTTCTATTGCCCCCCTTTCCCCATCCATCTAATTAAGCTGCTCCTGCTTTTTCTGTGGGGGGAAAGAGGATGGAGCCCTGGGATGAAGCTGCCTGCTTCAGCAGCACCTTGGCACACCACCCGAACCGCAAGAGAAATTGCACTTTAAGTCACTTCCCACATAGGAAATTGTTGTCAAAACAAGGAATTGCAGATATTTTTCCTGCTGGGAGGAGCTCCAGGTGATGGCACCCTCAAGCCACTTCACTGTTCCGAGCAAAACTTTCATCCATCCCGTTAAAACTCCCCCAAAGCAGCTTTGCAGCCCTTCCCAAGAGCGGCCTGGTAAACAAAGCACAGTTTAACTAAAATGGGCATAAATATTTAAGGACCCCCAAACTCCTCCCTGTGCTTGTGGCCTGCATGAATCCAGGTGCTGGGGAAAGGCAGAGCACCTCAGGCAGGAGTTGTAGCCCCAAAAATCAGTGCCTGGGGAGAGCTGTCGTGCCCCGTTTGTTCCGAGCACCTCCCCTCCTGAGCTCAGCTCTTTGCTCCTTGTGCTCTCCGTTTCTCCATTAATAATCAGCTGTCAGCTTCCTGGGCTGCACCTGTTACAAATTAAACTCTTAATTGGCCTGGCTTGCCAGCCCGAGTGAGGAAGAAGAGCTCCCAGCGGGTCCTTCACGCCGCAGTGGCACGGCAGGAAGAGCCAGGACCTGCCCAAGGACCTCTCCCACCCATAATGAAAAAGCCAGGGGGGGACAGGGACGTTTGTCACCTCTGCAATCGTGGTTCAAAAGCCTTGGCACGGCTCTGGCAGCCCAGCATCCTCCAGCTCCGGTGTCCTGATACTCAGGCAAGGCTGCTCAGCTCACCGAAAACCTGCAGCAGTCCCAGATCTCACTCGGAGAAGGAAAGGGAACAGCTGGGAAGGGCTGGAGGTGAAGGGCAAACCGAGGCACAAGGGTTTAACTGCAGCGTGGTGAGAGCCGGTACAGGAGGCTGTAAATCGCTTGGAGGCTTAATCCCGGAGCGGGATAAGCCTGATGTCTCAAATACACCTGACTCAGCTGCTCGGCTTTGGTAGCACCAAAAATCCAAGCTCTCCCTTAGCTGTGTGTGGTTTGGAGCACACTTTGGAGCCAGCAGCAGCTCGCAAGCTACACTTTCCTTCTGAAACACAATCACAGCATCTCCTGGCACCCACCTGGCTCAGGCAGCAGGCACTGCAGCTTGGTTAGCACAGGTATTTACAGCACAACACACCAAAGAGAGGGGCAGCACCCGGGGCACAGCTGAAGCTGCACCCCTGGGTGCGCAGGAATGTGGAGCACACTTTGGAGCCAGCAACCACTCACAAGCTACACTTTCCTTCTGAAACACAATCACAGCATCTCCTGGCACGGGCAGCGGGCACTGCAGCTTGGTTAGCACAGGTATTTACAGCACAACAATCTCCTCTTGTCCTGTTACTCCGGGGCACAGCTGAAGCTGCACCCCTGGGTGCACAGGAATGTGGAGCACACTTGGGAGCCAGCAACCACTCACAAGCTACACCTTCCTTCTGAAACACAATCACAGCATCTCCTGGCACCCACCTGGCACGGGCAGCGGGCACTGCAGCTTGGTTAGCACAGGTATTTACAGCACAACACACCAAAGAGAGGGGCAGCACCCGGGGCCCAGCTGAAGCAGCACCCCTGGGTGCGCAGGAATGCAGCACTGCAGCATCACCCCTCCGCTTCCCAGAGGATTCAGGCTGCAAAGAGCCCATTCAAAAGCCTAAAAGTACCATCATTTAAAACCCAGGGCACGAGGGGCACAGCTGAAGCAGCTCCAGCACCCTCGAACACCCCTGGATGGGCAGGAATGCGGCACTGCAGCATCATCCCTGAACCTCAGAGGGTTCAGGCGGCAAAGAGCCCATTCAAAAGCCTAAAAATACCATCCTTTAAAACCCAGGGCACAGCTGAAGCAGCTCCAGCACCCTCGAACACCCCTGGATGGGCAGGAATGTAGCACTGCAGCATCACCCCTCTGCTTCCTAGAGGATTCAGGCTGCAAAGAGCCCATTCAAAAGCCTAAAAATACCATCCTTTAAAACGCAGGGCACAGCGGAAGCAGCTCCAGCGCCCCCGAACACCCCTGGATGGGCAGGAATGTAGCACTGCAGCATCACCCCTCTGCTTCCCAGAGGATTCAGGCTGCAAAGAGCCCATTCAAAAGCCTAAAAATACCATCCTTTTAAAGAAAAAAAAAAAAGCCCCATGAAAACTCTGATTCGAGCAGAAAGATTTTGATTCAAAAATAAGGTTTTGATTAAAGCCAGTTTTCTTTGGTGCCTTATCCTCCTGCAGGACTTACACACAGCTAAAAGACGCTCTCAAAACCGACGTATTTGGGGCAACTTTTACAGTCTTGCAAAACTCTTCACTAGAAATGAGCTTGACTTGACGATTCTCCTCCCAGACACTTGCAGCACCCAAATCCCACTCGGCACCCGCAGCACCCCAAATCGCACCCGCGGCACCCCAAATCGCACCCGCGGCACCCCAAACCGCACCCCAAATCGCACCCGCGGCACCCCAAATCGCACCCGCGGCACCCCAACTCGCACCCGCGGCACCCCAAACCGCACCCCAAACCGCACCCGCGGCACCCCAAATCGCACCCGCGGCACCCCAAATCCCACCCGCGGCACCCCAAATCGCACCCCAAATTGCACCCCAAACAGCACCCGGCACCCGCTGCCGCAGGCAGGAGGAACCTCTGCTCCCAGGTGTGGTTTGTTTTTCACACTTAACGCCGACTCCAGAGCCCCAAGGCGCACGGAGAAGCGGCAGAACGCCCCCGGCAAGCTTTGGGGGTCGCAGCCCGGCAGTTTCTCAGCACCAGACACAAACATCACCAAGAACAAACAAATCTTGCAGCAGCGCTTGCCCAAAACTCTTCCAGCGCCTGGATGCGAGCAGGGCTCTGGTGGCAGTGGGGAACCCCCTCAAGCCCCCTGCTCCCCAGAGTGGTTTTAAATGAGTTTTTTTGGTTTCTCTTACGTTTTTGCAGTGATGCCGCCTTCCTGCTGCCGTCCCGCGTTGTCTTTTCCACGTGGTGTCCCCTGCAGCTCCACACGCAACTTTGGGGAAGCTCTTCTAGAGAGAAGCTGGGGGCCTCCAGACCTCCTTAGTCCCTCCAGGAGAAACCCCAGGCGTATTTTCGAGCACCCACAGAACATTTAAGCCCAAATTCCTTCGGGAACAGCCCCAGCACGGTGCCCAGGAGCTGCCACATCCACGGAGAACCAACACGGCACTGAGACCCCTCAACCCCGTCACAGCTGAGCAGCATCACCCCACTAAGTACCAGCTGTAACTATCATGGCTGCAATTTCACCAATCACACCTCTTTTTCTCATTGTTCCTTAATGAGGTAACAAGGTTCAGGTGTTTTCCAGGGCACTCAGCACCTGGAATGCAGCAGAGCTATCTATTTGCATCAGCAACGCAACCTCTTCTTTACTTTAAATAGTAGAAACCCGCAATTTTTTTCCTAGCTTTAACACCTGCGTAATAAATTCAATTTTATTTTGCATTCATACAAATAACAGCAGTATTTATCATAAAAATATCTATGAATATAAAATTACGCTTGCATACTTTTCCTAACGCATATAAAATAAAAGGCGGGGAAGGTGAAAGCTTGTTTCGCGCGGCTGCGAAATTTAATTTTTATTATTATTACTTTTTTTATTTTTATAACTTAGATTGGGTTACGAGCACTCCCATGAGACCTCCGGCCCGCTAGGGGGCGCTGTGGGCGCGGCAGGACCGGAAGCGGAAGTGCCGCGGAGCGATGGCGGAAGTGGCGGGCGGTGCCGGCGGAGAGCCCGGGCGGTGAGTCGGGCCCGGGGGTCCCGGTGTGGCGGGTTCGGCCCCGGCCCGCGCTCCCGGCACTGGCGGGTTGGATGTCGGTGCTCGGTGAAGGGGTCTGGGCGGTGGAGGCTTGAAGCACCCGGTGAGGGAGCCGCCCCGGTGCGCGGTGGAGGGTCCATTCAGTCGAGTCCCGCGGCCCCGTGAGGGTCTCTGCGGATACCTGATCAGGGGTCCTATTTGCTGAACTCTGTGAGCCCCAGTGCCTGGTGAGGGGCTCGGCTTGGCGCGATCCGTGCCTCTCCCCGGTGCGTCCCGGTGCCCGGTAAGGGGCTGAGCTGTGCCGAGCCCCAGCGCTCGGCGAGGGGCCCGGTGTGGGGGGCTCGGAGCGGTCTCAGTACCTGATGAGGAGCCCCGGTGGGGGACCTGGGAGGCTGTGCCCCAGAAGCCAGTCAGGGGTCCCGGTGTGCTGGGCTCTGTGAGCCCCGCTGTCCGCTGAGCGCTCCGGTCTGGGGGATTCTGAGCCACCCAGTGCCTGCTGAGGAGCCCGGGGGGGCCAGCGAGGGGTCCCAGGAGCCTGCTGAGGTGCCGAGCTGTGCCACCCGCTGCCCACCCGCCCAGGCTGTGACAGCTGCCCCTGCCCACCCCGCCATGCCCGCCCAGGGCCCCTCGGGGTCCCGCCGGCCGCTGCTGGCCCTGCTGGTCGCCCTGGGCTGGCTGCTGGCCCTGCAGCTGTTGCTGGACCTGCGGGCGCTGGGGCTGCTGTGCGGGGCGCTGGCCGTGCTGGGGGGCTGGCTGGGCCCCCCGGCCCTGGGCCCCCGCGGCCGCCGGCTGCGGCTGGAGCGGTTCGTGAGCTCCCTGCGCGCCCCGGCCGGCAGCCCTGCGGACGAGAGCCGGCTGGAGAAGGAGATCGCCAGCACCATCCGTAAAGTGGTGCGGGATTTCGTGGCCTCCTGGTACCGCACGGTGAGCAGAGAGCCGGCCTTCGAGGCCGAGGTGGAGAGGGCCATGCTGGGGCTGGCTGCGGAGCTGAGGCGGCGGATGAGGCGGGTGGACCGGCGAGCCCTGGCCCGCCGCCTGCTCCTGCTCTGCGGGCAGCACCTCCAGAGCTTCCTGCGGGCACGGGACGCCCTGCGGGCCGACCCCAAGGGCGGCCGGACGCTGTGGAGGGAGTACAGCCGGCTGGCGGGGCCGCATCCTGCTCTGCTGAGCCCCGCAGCCGAGGTGGGCTGTGCCCGGGCTGCTGTGGACGCGCTGCTGCGGGCGCTGGTGCCGTGGCCGCACCTGGAGACGCGGACGGGGCGTTTCGTGGTGGTGGAGCTGGTGGCCTGCAACGTGCTGCTGCCGGCCATCAGGAAGATGTCTGATCCCGACTGGATCAACCTGCTGCTCATTGGGGCGTTTTCCAAGAAGCCCCGGCGTGGGAAGCCCCACCCTGCACCCCCAGTGCCGGACTCCTTGCCTTTCCCGGTGCAGACAGACTCAGCTCCTGCCGGGCTACCCCCGTCCCCGAGGGCTGCGGAGGGGCTCAGGAGAGAGGCAGGGGCTGCTGGGGAGGAGGGGGAGGAGGCG
Organism: Callaeas wilsoni; assembly: GCA_013398955.1. Classification (NCBI taxonomy): domain Eukaryota; kingdom Metazoa; phylum Chordata; class Aves; order Passeriformes; family Callaeidae; genus Callaeas; species Callaeas wilsoni. The sequence continues at coordinate 55,790 of VWPU01013997.1, read as the reverse complement.
AGCAGGTCATGCCATGCAGAGGAGCCCTTCCTCCGCCCCCGAGCCCTGGGATCCCTTTTCCCCTGTGAGGGTTTGGAGCTGGAATCCCCCGCGCCCGACGTGGGCCAGGATGTGGAGCTGCTGGCACCCTCCCCCGCTGGGGAGCTCCTTGATGAGCCCCTCCAGGACCCCTCTGGGCCAGAGGGACCACCTGCCTCGGAGGATGGCACAGGGGACCTGGATCAGGGCCCTGGTCCCAGCTCGGATGCTGGCCTGCCTCCCACCTGTGCTTTGAGCTCCTGCCCTGACATCCAGATCGAGCCAGCGGTTGAGAAGGAGGAGGAAAGCCCAGCTGTTCCCAGGAGGTTCTCCTCGCAGAGACCCTCCAGCCTGGGGAGAGACCTGGGGGCCGCAGAGGGCCCAGCACAGTTTCCCCCGGAGCCCGGGCAGAGCCTGCCCCTGCTCTCATCCTCCCCGACAGCCTCCGTGAGCACCTTCAGCTTCGAGCCCCTGAGCAGCCCCGACGGGCCGGTCGTCATCCAGAACCTGCGGATAACCGGGACCATCACTGCCCGGGAGCACAGCGGGACTGGCTTCCACCCCTACACCCTGTACACGGTGAAGGTAAGGGCTCCCCGGGCAGTGTGCCCCTTCCCAGATCCCTGCCACCCCCGGGCTGGTGTTTGGAGCTGAGGACTTGCCCTGTGTGTGTTTCCACAATAAGTTTTGCCCGGTAGTGGGGAGTACCAGGCACCATGGCTGTTTGGCAGTGCCACAGGGATTCCTGTAGCGTCCTGTGGGGCTGGTTGAATCTTTTCCTGCTTTTGTTCCGTCATGAGGGGTTCCTTCATCTTCAGGGAAGGATTGACGTGGGGAGTTGCTGGGTGGCACCTGGGGGGCCAGCAGGGACCGGGGTTGTTTTAGGATGTGTGAGGATTATGGCTTTGCCTTCCTCCTCAGTATGAGACAGCCCTGGAGAGCGAGGCCGCGGGCAGCCTTCAGCAGGTGGCTTACCACACCGTGAACCGCCGCTACCGAGAGTTCCTCAACCTCCAGACCAGGCTGGAGGAGAAGCCGGAGCTCCGCAAGTTCCTGAAAAGTCAGTGCCTGCAGTAGCTCTGTGAGAAAAGCCTTCTCCCTCGTGTCCCCTTCCGTGTTCCTCTGCTCTCAGGGTTTCCTGCCCTGCTTGTGCAGCTCTGGATGCTGGGCTGTGTCTGCTGCCCACATCCTCCATTGGGCAGGGCTGGCTGGAGGAAAGATTTCTCTCTTTCGGAAGCAAATTCCAGCAAATGATTTATCTCTTTTGGAAGCAAATTCCAGTGTTTCAAAACATTCCTTTTCCCATTCCACAACACCTGGCTTTGTAGTTTTGCTGCATAAGAGCCAATAGAAACGCTGGTGTCTGTGTATTACCTTGGGCTGATGCCAGGCATCTCCTGGGGATAGCCTTAATCACTAGAGCATTAAGGTTTTAATAAAGACTAAAACCTGTATTTAGATTTTAAGATCTTAAAATTTTAATCTTGAAATTTTTTTTCAATTTTAAGGTTTAAAAACCTTTTAAATTAAGGTTGTTGTAATTTTGCAGTTTTCTCTAGCTTCCCAGTGGATTTGTTTTCTTTGTAGACATCAAAGGCCCAAAGAAGCTGTTCCCTGATCTGCCATTTGGGAACATGGACAGCGATAAAGTGGAAGCCAGGAAGAGTCTGCTGGAATCTTTCCTGAAGGTGAGATACTTGTGTGTGCCCCTGTGAGGTAAAAGCAGAGCTCTGGACAGCTTTGTGCAGGCAGTGGAGCACACCATGTCTCTTCTGCATTATGATCGAAATGATCGAAATCTGTCTCTCCCTGCAGCAATTGTGTGCAGTCCCTGAGATTGCAAACAGTGAGGAGGTGCAGGAATTCCTCGCCCTCAACACCGACGCCAGGATCGCCTTTGTCAAGAAGCCCTTTGTTGTCTCCAGGATAGACAAGGTAGGAAAAGTGGGAAGCTGCTCACCTGAGGCCCTTCCAGCTGCCCCTAGAGATGCTTCCTAGGCTTCAGTGTCTCCTGGGAGCCAAAACCTTTTCTTTGTAGCTGGGCTCAGCTTGCCCAGAAACCCATAAAGCTACCGAGGGTCAGAGCTCATCTTAAAGAACCTATTTAATAGAAAATCCAGTGCAAGCCTCAAAACTCCTACTATGTGTCAGTAATAAGGATCAATGCAGTAATTAAAGGCAGTGCTGGCTTTGCAGATCGTTGTCAATGCCATCGTGGACACCTTGAAGACAGCATTCCCCAGGTCAGAGCCACAGAGCCCCACGGAGGATCTGAGTGAGTCGGAAGTGGATGGGAAATCCCAGGCAGACGGGAAGAAGGCGACCAAGTAAGGGCTCCCTCAGCTTTGCAGAACAAGGAATTCATGCATAAACTGAGCCCATGGTGGGGAAGAGCTGACTGGGTGCTTTATGTGTTGGGTAGTAAATTCTGTCATACTCTTAACTGAATCATTCTCTCCTTCCCTTGCTATAGGAAGTTTCTGGTTGGTTTGGACGGTCGGGATGGCTGGAGACGAGAGATCTCTGAGGTTGGGTTTTAGAGCATGTAGTTTATTACAAAGGGCGTGGGTGTAGGGGCCCTGCTTGGAGCTGCCAGCTGCAGCTCGAGGCAGGCCAGAAAAGTAAGAGAGCAAGAGAAGCAAAGGTAAGAGCAAAAGAGAGTAAGGGCAAGAAGAAGTAGGGGAAGTAGTAAAGGAGAGCACGAAGAGAGCGAGGTTCTCGTTTACAATACAATAAATCTTCTTCTGTGTTGAATATTCTAATTTCCACTAACCAATCTAGTACAAGATACAAATCCTATAGCATTTACATACAGCCTATAAGAATTGTTACATTACCATGCTGCGTTACATTTTAAACTCTAGAAACTCCTCTTTGGACCCCTGCTGCCAAGCTAGCAGGGTCTGCTCTGACCCTGGGACCTGTCTGCAGGCAGAGGGGATTGTTCAACAGAGAGGGGATTACCTTCTGCCGGCCATCCCATTGTGTTCCAGTTGTTCAGTGACTAAGGCTTGGTATCTCAAAGCTTGCTTTCATTTCAATCTCACTCTTAGTTTCCCTATTCTCAGCCTCTTTTGCCAGACACACCCATTTATCAGGCTTTCCTGTTTCATCTTCCCCAACACCTTGCTGAACATGACTATTTGAGCTCCTCAGGTTTCCCCAGAAGCTGGGTTTCTTCCTAAGGGAGCTCTGAGGTGCTGCCATTTGCCAGCAGAGACACTGATGCTCCTGCAGAATTGCTTTTTAAACCTTAAACATGTGCAAGGAGTGATTGTAAAATACAGCTGTAAATTATCTACCTGAAAGTTCCCTCCTGCCTCTCCCTGTGTTCCACACAGTGGCCTTGCCCAGAGAACATTTAAAGGGCTATTTATGAGTAATATTTAGGATCATTTTGTGTGTGTTCCTCTCCAAATGTTGGTGCTGCTGACAGTGCCGAGTCTCATTGTGCTCGTCGGTGATTCCTCCCTCACCAAGGAAGGGAAGATTTCTGCACAAGTATGGCTTTTTCTTCCCAAAAAGTGATGTTTTGCTGGAAGAAGCCGCTTTAGACAAAAAGGCAAACTAAAAAAGTACAAGTTTGGAACCATTTTGGCTGAAAAGGACATTCCTTAAGGATAAACAGGCTGTTTTACAATTTGTCCCAAAATCCCAGTGTCCTTTCATATCCTCCTTTTTTGTGAGTGTTTATAATTGGATTTCACAATCCTGCTGAGCGCGTTTCATCTCGGAGGCTTTTCTGAACACTTCCCTGTGTGTGCTGCAGTGCTCACACCTTGCTGGCACCTGCCTACATGTCCCCATCAGCTTCTGTGTAACACCTCTCTGTGGTACGTTGGAAAACCTTGGCTGGCCCCAGGCGTACATAGGGAAAAGTGCTTTAATGCTTTTGTTGTGTGGTTTCACTGCCATCTCTTAGTTATCCTGGAGGCAGATGCTTTTTTGAACCACTTCAGGTCTAATCAGATTTCTTAGCTTGGATGTGGACAACAGTAACAGGTCCGGGGTCTTGGCTGAGGCTGGAAAACTCATGACTCGCAGCTTGCAGAGAGAACTGAGTGTGCCATGGCTCTCCTTTTCAGGTCCAGACTGAGGTTCTCGTCCAGTAAGATCACTCCAGTGCTGAGTGTGAGTGAAGCTCACGACAGGATCGTGTACTCCATCAGGGAGGGCAGTGCTGTAAGTTCAGATCCTCTTGTGATCCCTTCACAATCCCAATCACTGCCCCGTTTGGGAATAACCAACGTACACGAGGGTTGTGCCTGCTGCAGCCTGGCTGCCACACGCCAGATGTTTGCAGAAGGACACTGAGCAGCCCTGGCTGTGCTGTTGGCCGCACCTGGCTGCAAACCAGGAGGTGGGAGGTTGTCTGGGCACTGCAGACCCCAGGCTGTGTGGCACTAACACGCCTTTGTAGGTCTCTGGCACCCTGTCGCTGGCTGCTATGGAATCCTTCATCCAGAAGCAGGAGAAGCTGCTGGAAGCAGTCCCCAGCAAAGCTCCTGAAGGCGAGGGAGGCAGAGAAGCCAAGGGAATCTCTGTGCCAGAAGAAATGGATGGGCTGAGCACACTGGAACAGGGAGCACATCCGGACACTGGTGAGCTCAGTCCCTCTGTTAGTGCTTGAATTTCTCTCCCTGGATACCACAACAGCTCCAACTCCTTTAGGTTCAGCTTGAAAAGTCTTCAGGACCTGCTCTCCTGCCTGTTGCATCTTGATTGAAGGGAAAGCAAAGGAGGTTTTCCAGTCCTGTTTGGTGGTTGCTCTGGACGTTGTTGGTGGCAGCAGATTGGGTCTTGGCTCAGTTGTGTCACTGCAGAGCCTCACCTTGGTGTGCTCAGCACGGTCACTGCACAAAGAAGGTTCTTAAGGACACGGTGCTTAATCTGCCAAGATTCTAAAATCAAGCTCTTACAAACTAAAAATTGGCTAAATTACAGTTTCCTGGTAGTTTCAAGTATGTCCATACACTATAAAAGAACCTTCTGAGATTAAGTTTGGATAGATTTGATGGGAGTAGCAGGAATATAATCTCAGTTCAAGCAATGATGTTCCCCTTCTGATTCTAGAACCCTCCTCTGAAGCACAGGGGTGCCACAGCTTCTCAGAGCAGTTACAAGATTATCCTGAACACATGCAAAAATATGTTCTCCAATCTTTTTCTTGGAATAGCTGAGCTATATCAGCTGGAATTTCCCAAAAACTTCTCTCCAGTGGTTCAAGTTTGGCAAGCTCTGACTGAAAGCACGTGCTTGTGACAGGATAGGTTTGGTGTTCTGAAACCCAGCCTGTGCTACCAGCTTTGCCTGTAATCTTGGAACACATGCCCGTGGTTTTGGGGAAGCAGGGCTGGAGCTGGAGGCCAGGCTGCTGCACAGCAGGCCAAGTTAGCTGAACTCTGAGGGACGTGGAATGTCAGTGGTGTCAAATGCCTGCAGGTCTGGGATGCTTCAGGCTGGGCTGGCAGGGTGAGGAGAACAAACGTCTGGATAAAGAGGCAGCCCATGTCCCTATCTGCTCATGGAGTGACTTCGGGGAAGTGGCTGGCCAGCAGCTGAGGAAGAGGGCTTGGATGCCATGGGAATAAAGAGCTTGCTGAGGATGGTCCCTGTCTGAGGTTATGGGGAAGCTGAGCAGCCTGCTCCAGACTCCCCACTGGGAGCAAAGCAAGTGAGGAGTAACTTATGCATGGCCCAGAGCAAGAGGTGCCAAGTGCCCTGTCTTTTCCAAGTGAAATCCTGGAGTTACTTAGTCCAGCTTTGAGGAAGAGGAGGAAAGGAGAGGTGTGGGGTCCAGAATCCCTCTTCCCTTTATTTCCAGCAGTAAACTGTGAGTGTAAATTGTCTCTGTAGGCAGAGAGGTTGGAAGATGAGGCTTCAGGGGAGCCAAATTAGGGAAAGCTGCTGCACAGGATCTCACCTGGCCAACAGAGCCGAGGCAGCAGCCTCAGGTCGGGGTGGTGGCCTGAGAATGGCTGTCTGGGGCAGCTTTGTGGCACATTAATGAGCTTGTTCAGCACACCACCTCAGGGCCAAACAGCATGAAAGCAATTCCTTAGCAAGTAGAAACTGTTTTTGCTGAAGTCTCTGACATCCTCCTGAGGATCAGAGGGAGGTTTGCGGTCCCAGTCTGTCTTTGACAGCAGAGACAGGTGGGTAGGTGTGTGGGTTTATGTTTTAACTGGTAAATCTGGTTTATCCAGATGTGGTTCATCCAGCTTCCTGCCAGGACTGGGATCTGCCACACGATGGCAGCCCGCAGCCACCAAGGGAGCCTTGTGCCTGGAAAACTGCTGGAAGAAGGGAAAGGAATGGGGAAGGCTGTGATACTAGTCCTCAGCAGTGCACCTCTTCCTGCCTACAGTCACCACCTGCTTTCTCACCTGTTTTGGGCACACGGCCCATCCCTGTGCGTGGACTTGGGTTTAATAATCCCACTGTTCAACTGAGAAGCAACTGAGCCTTTGGTGCAGCCCTTGGTGGGAGTCTGGGGCTGCCTGGATGAGGTGGAAATCAAAGAGTGGGGAGGGCAGGGTCCCAGGCTGTCTGGGCTGTAGCAGGTTGTGTGTGCACGAAGAGCCAGGCTGGGGAGAAAAGAATGAGTTTGGGGTGATGCTTTTCACCAGATTTGCCCTGAGGTGACTTCTTCATCTGACCCTCCTCTTCCTCCTGGCAGATTCTGAGACAGCTTTGGCTGACCTGGCCCTGGACGTGCTTCGTGTGGTGCTGGTGGATCACTGGAGCTGGCTGTGCACGGAGAACATCCAGAACGTCTTCAACCTGCTCTTTGGGACCCTCGTTCAAAGGTAAGGCCGGAGTGACCCCCCTGGCTGCTCCGTGAGGGGCTTTGCAGTTGGCAGTGGAGCTCGTGCCTGAATGCAGGTAAATGCTGTGTGTGCATCAACCAACGAGGTTCTGTAAAGCAGGTGCTCCCTGTATGGAGGGTAAACACCTTGGAGGTCTGCACTAGGAGCTGGTTACCCTGTGAGCAGTGGTGGAGCTCTAGTGGACAGCCTCCTGTTCTTGATATCAGGGGAAGGAAAGATCCAGCCTCCTGTTCTTGATATCCGGGAAAGGAAAGATCCAGCCCCCTGCTCCTTGATCTCCGGGAAAGGAAAGATCCAGCCCCCTGCTCCTTGATCTCCGGGAAAGGAAAGATCCAGCCTCCCGTTCCTTGGTATCAGGGAAAGACCCCGCCTCCTGTTCTTGATATCAGGGAAAGGAAAGATCCAACCTCCTGCTCCTTGATATCAGGGCAAGATCCAGCCTCCTGTTCTTGATATCCGGGAAAGGAAAGATCCAGCCCCCTGCTCCTTGATCTCCGGGAAAGGAAAGATCCAGCCCCCTGCTCCTTGATCTCCGGGAAAGGAAAGATCCAGCCCCCTGCTCCTTGATCTCCGGGAAAGGAAAGATCCAGCCCCCTGCTCCTTGATCTCCGGGAAAGGAAAGATCCAGCCTCCCGCTCCTTGGTATCAGGGAAAGGAAAGGTCCAGCCCTGGGAGTGGGAGTCTTGGCCCATGCAAGGGCAGCAGTGCCCAGCTCTGTGGCTCTCCAGGGAGGACTGGCCTCCTGGTCTCTTGCTGCCCAGGGCCCCAGCTTGTTCTTTCTGCAGAAGCAGAATAAACAGGCCCAGGGAACAGAGACTTGTCTATGACAGCTCGGAGTGTGGTCTCTGCTCTCACTGCTGCACCCCTCTGCTCTGCCTGTGCCTGGGGCAGGGACCCACACATGGAGGAGGGACAGGCTTCCTTTCCAGCTGGGATGGACTTGCCAAGCTTTCCTGGGGCCAGTGCCTCTGGGTGGTAAGGCTGAAGGCCAAGACACACAAACAGAGCATTCCTGTTTTTTGGGGTAGGTTGGTGACTATCACTAGCTGAGGATGTGGTTTTTTAGAGTACAAGGAAAGCCTTCCCTGAAGGACACGGGCTTGGGACAGTGCTGGAGCAGTGCTTTTCCCGCTCCTGCGCCCCTTCTTCTCCCGCAGGCATCCAAAGCCAGCATCAGAATGTGCAGGGCAGCACATTATAACTGAGCTGGTAACTTAAGCTGCCCTCAGCAGAGGTTGCCAAAGTGCTTTGAGGTCAGGGACTGCTGTCCTTCGGTGGCGGGAGGTGGGGGTTGCTCCCACTTCTCCAGAATGGGCTCTGGTTTCTTGGGAACAAGCTGCAACCCAATCCCTGTGTGTCAGCACGGAGGTATGAGAGCTTCAACAGGCACATCATCACCTCCTAATAAGCTGTGTCCTGGTCACCCAGGCAGCCTGCAGCACCCACACGTGGCATCGGCATTTTCCACTAGAGAAGCTGGGATACACACAGCACATGCTCTGGAAGGTGGAGGAGCTCCATGGTTGTGCTGGTGGATTAGAGGGAGGAGGAATGTGTGTGTAGCTGCTCCACTTGGACAGGTCAGAGTGAACCCACGTGTGCTGCAGGCAGAGCTTTGGCTGGGGGGATGTGGGGAGGCCCTGGGGCTTCTTGGTGTCCCCATCAGTTCAGGGTGCCACTACAACCTCTTGAACAAGCCCCGTGTCCGTGCTGAAATCCACATGTTGAGGCTGGCTCTGCTCCTGTTCTGGGACAATCAGGAATCCCAGGGCACAGGGAAAGAGCTGCACAATGGGAACTGACTTGTTGCCAAGAGGATGCACAGTGGGGACTGACTTGTTGCCAAGAGGACAGTGTTGCACCTGGATTGCTGCAGGGAACATTTTCCTCCCATTTCTGCTGCCCGTGGTTACCCCTGCAGTGGAGGAGAACTGGGAATGGGGAGGCTTCCTGCTGGTTTGCCATTCACCCTGTCCCTGAGACTGGTACTCCCTCCTGGCCCAGGTGGTCACTGCTGTCCTGAGCAGACCAGAAGGTCTCTAGCTCAGACTGCCTGTCCAGGGACACAAATCCACAGTGTGGATTTGGTGGCATTTCTCTTCCGTTTAATTATTTACAATTTGATCACTGCTCAGCCAGACCTGGCACTACCATTCTGGCTGGTGCTGTCTCTGGGGACCCTTTACAGGTGAGGAAAAGACCAGAAACTCTTCTGGGTGCATCTGCTATTCAAGGAATTGTTGCTTCTGCCTCTGAGAACAGGCAGACAAACGTGGGACAGCAGATGGATTTGCATTGTGTCTCCAACCACTGCTGGTCACAAAGTGTGAATGGGCATCATCCCTTGAAGAGATTAGATCTTTCTCTGCTCCTGTCAGTGGCTGGGTTAGGTGGTAGGGGATGAAAGGGAGATGTCCTGGCAGTGTTTTGGAGGGGCTGCTGCTGGGTACTCCTCTGCCAGCTTGCATTTGGAGTGGAGGTGCTGTTCCTGCTGCCTCCTTGCAGCTGCAAGGTGATGATTCTGCTCTGGCATGAGACACTCAGTGCAGAGTGATAGAAATGGCCACAAACCAGCAAAACCCACACCAAGAATGAGATCCAGCTTCTCTCCAGAGCCAGTCCCCCTCTTCTTGCAGGACTTTCTCCCTTGGGCTGGCAGTGACATCAGGTGATTGCTGCGACCACGCTGTTACCGATTGTGGGGCCTCCCTACCTGCTCCATTCGCTGTTCTCTGCAAGGAGCATCCCACCACCCTCCTCCTCCCCCCGTGCTCCTTAGCTGGGATAGCTGGGGCAGGCACCATCCGTCTCCCCGACTGTCAGTCTGGTGGCAGTGGGAGAGGAAGGCTCCATGACCGAAAAAGGTATTGTTGAGTAAAGGGCGGCCGCGCGCGAGCCCGGCTCCGCGCTGTGCTCATCCCGTTATGTAACAGGGAGCGATCCTTTTTTGGAGCCGAAAGGAGAGGCGGATGGAGGGGAGGCGGAGGGGCTGCGAGTGGGAATGACCCTGGGGCCGAGGATTGCTTCCAGCAGCCTCTCTGCGTGCTGGGGCCGTGCCTGTAAACAAACCCTCTGCCCCGCTCCCGCCCCTGTCCGCCTCTGCTCCCCTCCCTCGGGCTGGAAGGGCTCATCTCCTCTTCCCTTGGGAGGCTGCAGCAGGAACCTGTTGGCCCAGGGGAGGAGATGGGGCTATTCTGGGCTCCGGTGTTCGGTGGAAGAGCTAAAAAGCATTTGGAGAATCTGGGTGCTTTTTAGAGCCTTGTGAGTCAAAGAGGTGTTAAAAATAGGCGGCAAACATGAGAACCACGCCGTGCTGTGACCCACACCCTGCCCTCAGTTGTCCCCAGGTCTGGGATCTGCCAGTGCCCTGCGGAGCTGGGGACGGTGCTGGGGCCTTGGTGACAGCCACCACCTCTGCTTCCCCTTCCAGAGGGGAGCCCCAGCTGAGTGCCAGCATCCCAAGGAGGAACCTGGCAGTATTTGGTGGGCACATCCTGTAAGTAAGGAAGCTTTTCCTGGCTCCTTCCCGTGCAGCACAACAGAAAGCCATGGCCACAAACCACTGAGTGGGGGGAAGGTGTCTGGGCACCTTGGCACACCCCGGCTGTCTGTGCCCTGGAACCTGAGCATGGCTGGGCCACAGAGTCCGTGCCAGGCTCGGAAGTGCCTGCCCTGAAAGGAGCACGTGGAACTACTCAGGCAGCTTTGATGGTGTCGTGTTCCACTGAGCATGAGTTAAAATAAATGCAAATCATCCCTGCCTCACCCACGAGCTCAGCACTGCTTGGTTTGCTGTCTGCTTTGTGTCATTCCCCTGCTCCTCCAGGCTTTGTCCATGTCCCCTCATCCCTTGGCAAGACTGGAAGGTTTGAGGAGGTGATATTCCAGTCTGTGCGAGCTGAGGGTGGAGAGTCAGGGATGCTTTGAGACTGATTGCAGGTGACCATCATGCTTTTGAGAACTGGTTCTTGCAAGTTCGTGCTGTCACCTTGCTGGGCACTTCTGGTGTGTTGCCGTCAGGCCAAGTGCCACAGGCACTTGTAAGTCAAGGAGGTCTGGAGCTTGAGAGCTGCTGGCTGGGTGCTTTTTTCTGATTTTCTCTTTGGTTTTCTTTGTTCTCTGTGCCAACAGAACTGGCACAAAGACCCTTGGCAGCCACCTTGATCCTCTTGACTGGAAAGTGCCACCAGCAAATAGCGGTGCCTGACCCTCTTCAGTGTCCCTGAGTAAACCTGGAGCAGCCAAGCACCCGTGGGCAGGGAGTGCTGGGAGCACAGGGCCCGTGGGCTGGGAGTGCTCGGAGCACAGGGCCCGTGGGCAGGGAGCACAGTGCCCGTGGGCTGGGAGCGCAGTGACCGTGGGCCGGGTGCGCTGGGAGCGCAGGGCCCGTGGGCTGGGAGTGCTCGGAGCACAGGGCCCGTGGGCAGGGAGCACAGTGCCCGTGGGCTGGGAGCGCAGTGACCGTGGGCCGGGTGCGCTGGGAGCGCAGGGCCCGTGGGCTGGGAGTGCTCGGAGCACAGGGCCCGTGGGCAGGGAGCACAGTGCCCGTGGGCTGGGAGCGCAGTGACCGTGGGCCGGGTGCGCTGGGAGCGCAGGGCCCGTGGGCTGGGAGTGCTCGGAGCACAGGGCCCGTGGGCAGGGAGCACAGTGCCCGTGGGCTGGGAGCGCAGTGACCGTGGGCCGGGTGCGCTGGGAGCGCAGGGCCCGTGGGCTGGGAGTGCTCGGAGCACAGGGCCCGTGGGCTGGGAGCACAGTGCGCGTGGGCAGGGAGTGCTGGGAGCTCAGTGCCCGTGGGCAGGGAGCGCTGAGAGCACAGTGCCCATGGGGAGGGAGTGCTGGGACCACAGTGCCCGTGGGCAGGGGGTGCTGGGAGCACAGTGCCCGTGGGCTGGGAGCACAGTGCCCGTGGGCAGGGAGCACAGTGCCCGTGGGCAGGGGGTTCTGCCAGCCCTGGAGGGGCCATGTCTGACAGCCGAGACAGAGCTCCCGCTCCCCTCCGGCTTCCTGGCTGGCAGGTCCCACTCCAGCCTCAGGCAGTGCCCCTGAGCTTGGCTGGCAGAAACAGCCAGGTAAAACTGCACTGGTAATGCAGCTGGAGCATCTACAGCCTCTCATTGTCCTGGCTCGTTACCTGGGGAGTGATTTGGCCATGTTTGGTGAGCACCTTCGCTCTCTTCACCCTGCACACGCAGGGGCTGTGCTGGCAGGCCCACCTATGTGGCAGCAAAGTCCCTGTCCCTAAAAACAGGCCTAAAAGCAGCACCAGAGTTGGGAATTAGGGGAACCAGCCTCATGGCATCTCACTGGTCGTCTGTGGCTTTGGCTGTTTGTGTTGCAGCCGTGAGGAGCAGCAGGAACTGCAGCCTGTGGTATGTCAGTAAAAGCGATTTCAGGACTCTGTGTGTCTTCGTGTGTATATGTAAAGTAAATAAAATCAGCTTGGAAATGGGCCTTGATTCAGTTGTCTCCAAGCACCTGGAAATTTTGGATCTGGCTTTGAATCTCTGTCCCAAACAAAATTTTTTTCCCCTCTTCTAGAAGCAGCGTTCTTCCAAAAACAGCCACTAGAATGGAGCCAGCACTCCATGCTTTGATAACAATTGCAACATTATTTTAACTCTGATTCTGTTTCAACAGTTACACATGCCAACTTTCTTCCTAGATTTAAAAAAGCACAACAGCTTCCTATTTCAAATAGAACAAAGAAGAAAAGGACTGAGAGGAAGTAATGTCTCCCTGTTGGTTTTCGTTTTCCCGGGGTTTTGAAGGGTTAATATTGGGTTTATGTATTTTGGTTCTGAAGTGGGCTAATGAAGCAATTGCTCCAAGCAGGGCCTGGCTGAGACAGGCTGGCCTCTCCCTGGGGCACCACTGAGAGCTTAATTGGCTCAATAAATACTTGAAGATGTTATCAAAAGCCAGGATGCTTTGTGAACAATCAAGGAGGTTTGGGGATGATTATTTTCATCACATACTTTTTTCCCCTTTCCCCGAGCCCCAATGTATCGCAGGAAGGTCTAGGTTGGGAAAAGCAAAATCCAGAGCAATTTGGATAATTCACTGCAGGGTGAAGGCGTTGGAGTCCTGTGAGTTTCCATGATTTCTTCTTGCAGCAGGTGTGTTTTGAGGAAGCAACACATAAAATGGCCCAGAGATCCCAGCACCAGGGCGTGGTTTCCTCCCTCCAGGGATGAACGATCACCTGCAGAGGGGAATGATTTCTTTTTCTTCCTCTCTGCCCCGCAGTGAGATGTCCTGCACACCCACATCTCCCAGGGTTTCTGCCAGCTCCACCTCTCACTGCCTGGGTCAGGCAGGTAGGAAAGTCCTTCTGCCCAGGATGTCCCCAGCCGGGTCCAGGACAGGTTGTTAGCAGCTCTACACGTCCATAGGGCAGCAGGGGAGGAACATTTTCAGTAAGGCAAGAGGGAGAAATTACTTTGTGCAGAAGTTTAAAAGGCCTCGGGATGCTTTGTGTTCTTTGATTTATGGAGGGTTCCTTTCCTTTCCTTTCCTTTCCTTTCCTTTCCTTTCCTTTCCTTTCCTTTCCTTTCCTT
>VWPU01013997.1:8261-42241 GCA_013398955.1 Callaeas wilsoni | reverse complement strand
CCTTCCCTTCCCTTCCCTTCCCTTCCCTTCCCTTCCCTTCCCTTCCCTTCCCTTCCCTTTTTTCTTCCTCAGCACAGGGTTTACCCATGGCCTGGGTGAGTGTGAGGTTGCTTTGAAGGTGCTGAGCATGCTGCACGTGTTTCTGCTGTGAGGAGAAGGTGGATTTAGGCTCAGGTAGCAGGTGCTGAAAGCTGAGCCTCAGGGTAAAAACTCTCCATTTGTGTTCTTCAGTTCTTACTGTGCCCACTGCAGCTGTTGCTTCATTTTTACAAGGTTTCCTCAGAAGGGTTTTGCAGTCAAAGCACTGAAATGTTGCTCCTCTTGAGCCCTTGAGTTAAGGATAATCTTGTGCATTATTTGGGGAGGAATTTGGGGAGCAAGAACTGGTAAGGCAGGGATGGTCTCGTGATTTAAGCACGAGCCTTTCTTGATTTCAAAGTCATGCTTGAATGCCTTGTGTTTTCCAGATGTTGCTTTTTTTCTTCGATCCTTTTCACTACTTCGGTCCCACAGGGCTTTTTTGAGCTTCTGGACAGCCCCGCTGTATTCCTTAGGGAAAGGGAGGCCGTGTTCTGGGGTGGAAAGCAGTCAGTGGTGAGCTGGACGTGCTAGCTGATGTGTATTTGTAGAGCTGTTTGTATTTATACAGCTAAAGCAGAGAGACTTTCTCCACTTTGTCATCTTCTAGCCCAGCCTTCAGTTTGTGTTTGTCTAAACCCTTAAAATCCCTGGGTTTGGGGAAATCACAATTGCTATTGCTTCAGGTTTTGATTACAATCAGCATATTTCACTTGACTGTTCCTTAGCTGAAGTGATCTCCATTCCTGTCCTCCCCCGATGGACAAAAAGAGCAGAGCTTTACCCACTTCTGGCAGGTGGCTGTAAACCTGCAGAGTCTTACATCTCTTTGTTCATTCACAGTACATCTTTATTGCCCAGACCAAGGAAATCCAACCTGTCCAGGCTTTACCTGCTGAGCTGAGCTCTCTCCATCTGCAGGTGAGCCCTCTGGACAGTGCACCTGAGTGGGTGTATCCAGCCAGGTAAAAGCAAGCCCATGCCGTGTTTTGCCCGTTCCTGGCTCTCCTGCCTTTCCTCGCTCCCTGCAGCCCTTGTTGCTTCTAGGAGCCCAAGGAAGGCCAAGGGATGAACCCCCCAGGGTTGTTTATCATTCCCAGGGCCTTCTTATCATAATGGACCCCTTCAGCTGACCTTGGAGTTCGAGCTTAAACCATGGCTTTAATTTGGCTCTTTTTTAGCTGCCATTTCATTCCTCCAGCAGCAGCTATTTCAAACAGAGGTCCCTTACAGCATGGGCAAGCTATGCCCCTCCAGATTATCCTGCAGGCCTCAGTAGCCTTTGCAGTCTGGCTCTTTGCATTGGGCACTATCAAAGCACTCGAGTGTCTGAGCCCAGGAGGTCACTTTATCTATTTCTGGTTTCAGCTGAAGTGTAAGGAGATGGTTCTGTGATGGGTTTATTTTTTCTTTCTTATTAAGGCTATTTCTTCATGAAATAGCAGAATGAAAATAGTAACTCATCAGCCATCCAAAAAAAGAGAAAAAAGAGAGGTCTATTTATGTTTCTTGGTGGATTTATTTCTACCTGGGAGCAGCGGGTATGTGCTTTCAGTGTGGCACATGAATCTCAAATGCTTAGGCCTTTAATAGCACAAAAAATCATCTGTAACCTGCTGGTGAAGGTCAGCTTTGAACCAGCAGATATTTGGAGTTCCTGAGGTGTTCATCCCAATCCCGGTGCAAGAAGTCAGCATGATGGAAAGGTCAATTTGCCATTTTCTGGGGTGTGCTCAGGTAGGAATTTTCAATAAAGTTGGTGTGACTCTCCCTGAGTTGCAGCCACAGCTGTGGGAGTTGAAGTGGGATTCTCGGGATGTCCTGTGCAGGGCCAGGAGCTGGACTCGACTTTCCTTGTGGGTCCCTTCCAGTTCAGGATGTTCTGAGATTCTGTGAATTGCTTTGCTCCTCTCAGTTTAAGTGCTGCTGGTGCTGCCCCTGTGTGTGTTGGAATGGAATGTGATTCCCCAAAATGGGTGTCAATGGTTGACTGTGGTTGAGAGGAGGGAGGAAAACGCTTCATAACAGGTCACCCTGTTCTGAGATCTTCATTTCAAGCATCTGAGAGCCCCAGCTGCTCTCCCAGAGTGGATTTAGAGCCACATGGACCAGTCTTGACAGTTTTCCTCTTCCCAGTGCCTTTGGAGTGGCTCCACACACTGACAGACTGGCAAAAGGGAACCCGGAGCAGAGGTGCTTTCGTCTGGGTTCTGTTTGCCCCTGGCTTTGGTTTCTCCTTCTTTCTTGTCCCATTTCCTGTTCAGTTCATTCTCTTTTCTTCATAAACTTTGTGGGTTTGGGTGCTTCTTCCCCAGCTGTCTGAGCACCATGTAATGGGGCAAGTTGGCCTCTTCTCAGGGGCTTCCTCTTCCCTGTGCAAGACCCGTGGAGCCGTTCCCAGATCCTGCCCTCTGCTTCCCAAAGAGGAAGGCAGGGAGCTGCCAGCCTAAGGAAGAAACCCCCTCAATGGTGTTTCACAGCTGTGGGAATCGAGACCTGTAAGCACTCGCCTGCTCACAGTATGTGCACATGTGATCCCCTTTAGAGGTGTTACTTGGGGGCCTTGTTGCCTAAGTCTGGTGGTTTTGAGGACATACATGAGCTGGAAACAGGAGGTTGTTTGTGTAGGGCCTTCCAGCATTTGTCAGTTCTCAGCTTGCTCTTGAGCTGTCTGGAAACGTGTGCTGTCCTCTGTAGGTTCAGCTTTCTCTCTGTCCACTGTTTGCTTGATTTCTTGCTATTTTAGAAATGTTTCTAAGAAAAAAGAAAGCTTGTTCTTTGCTTTCTGCAACCTTTTAAAGGCTCAAAAGTGGCTGTTGCTGTAATGAGTTTGGAGTCAATGTTCAATCTGATCCCCCTCGGTGCAGCGTTGACTCTTTGCAGTTCTGTCCCCAAGTCTCTGCACTTCTGTTGCTTGTCAGATGTTTTCTCAGCTAGGAAAGCAGGTCGTGTAAGAAACCATGTTAATGAAAAACCATCTTAATGAAAAACCATGTTAATGAAAACTCTTGCCCCTAGAGAAGTCACAGTTTAACACTTTAATTTAGTTGGGAATAGCTGGAGGGTTTACCATGATCCAGAGTGTTAAAATCTGCTGATGGCTGGAGATTAAAACCCTTTTAATTTTATTTCCAACATGGCTTTTCGCAGGCAGGACTGGGGTGGGACATTTTGTCCTCTGAGCCAGATGGAAGGTTTGCACCTCCGGCATTATCTTGTAGCAACATCCGTACTCCGTGTCCGTGGTGCTGCTGAGCGTGAAGGATGAGCTTCCCCATTTCCAGTGCCGGTCCTGGGAGCAGTGGGAATGTCACCTGTGTCCCTTGCCCTGAGCCATTCCAGGCCTTACCTGGGAATGTCACCTGTGTCCCTTGCCCTGAGTCATTCCAGCCCTTACCTAGGAACATCACCTAGGAACATCACCTGTGTCCCTTGCCCTGAGTCATTCCAGGCCTTACCGCCACACCGAGGCTCCTTTGCAGGTTTTTAATGTCCTTCTCTTTCCAGCTGGCATTTCCTAGGTGTGCATCCCTCAAGGTCCGCTCTTTGCGCCTCATTTCCTGCTGCCAGAGGGATCTTCACACCACAGCCCTGCCCCTCGTGATGCCAGCCTGCTTCCTTTGCCCTGCTTACCTCTGGGTGTTGCTGTTCCCGACTCCCCAGCTGTGCGGGGAAGGACACCCTTGGCCCGAATGCCTCGCCCAGGAAGAATGCAGACAGTCTGGCAGAGCGCAGGTTAAATAAAGTTTGCCTTGGCAGGGCTCTTGGATGTACTCGGAGCTGCCGGGGCGTAGTGGTGACGGAATTGCAAGCACGAACAGCAGCTGCCAAGAGGAACGGGTCTCCTGGCCCTGCTGGCTGCCTCCTCTCCTCTGGGAATCTTGAAGAACTGGCGAAATCACAAGCCTTTTCCCTACCCCAGCGCCGTGCCGGCACTCCCAGCTCTGCTCCGGAGCCTCCCGCCAGCGCGGCCGACGGCACCGTCAGTGCTGCACCCCCGAGTCCTGCTAAATCAGGGAACCATCCTGATGGCCTGTGGGATTCACCCACAGCCTCTGCTGCTTCTGAGGGGAAAGATTTTAGGCAGTGCAAGTTCGGACTGACGGCTGCAGCTTGTGCTGTGACATGGGAAGTGATTCCATGTGGTCCGTATGGCTGATTCAGAAGCTGTCCCTGGGTGCTGGGGACACATCATCCCAGTGCAGCTGCAAACGCCTCCAGGCCCTTTTGTGGAGCAGGGATTTTGGGATTTGCAGGTGGTTACTGTATAAAGGGCACAGTCCTGACCCAGCGGGAGGGACCATCTGCACTTCTGTTGGATTTTGGATGGAACAAAGAAATTCTTCCCTGTGAGGGTGGGGAGACCCTGGCACAGTTGTCCAGAGAAGCTGTGGCTGCCCCATCCTTGGAAGTGCTCAAGGCCAGGCTGGACAGGGCTTGGAGCAACTTGGTCTAGTAGAAGGTGTCCCTGCCCGGGGTGGAATGAGATGAGCTTTTAGGTCCCAAATCAAACCATTGAGGGATTCTGTGATTTCATTGCTTGCCATTGGTGGATGGAGCAGGACTGGACAGCAGGGAAGCTTGGACAGCAGGATGAGAGCTGGGTGAAGTCTCAGGATATTCATGGCTTGGTCATTCTTGGTGTTTTGGTCTCCAGGAAAGACATCCTTGACTGTCTTGGTAGCAGAGGGACTGATAAGAGGAGCAGAGGCTGCCAGAACAGGGCTCATGTCCTTCTAGTCCTTCCTGGAGGTTTTTAGTAGTTAAACACCAGTTCCTCCAGCTCTGTCTCAGATTGTGCTTGGAGATAACTTAGGAGCTTCAGGGCAGTCATATCCCTGAGCTGGGCTTCCCTTGGTGGTTCACTTGGGTTCCTGTGATTAGCAGGGTGCTGGGGCTTTTTACGGCCTTCGCTTTTCCCACGTGTTTGTGTATAACACAGGGAACATATCCTGCTTCTGGTGCATGGGAAACTCACCTAATTAAGGTGTACAGACATGAAAACTGCATGTTAATGAACTCAGGAAGCTAGTTTATCCCTCCAGGGCTCTGGATGGGTGGAAATACCCCGACTTGGTCCCAAGCCGGACTTTCCCTGACTGTTCTCCCTCTCCCTGTTGCTGCAGGTGGCTGGAAGTGCAGATGGTGAACCTGACCTGCACCCAGCGCTGGGTCCAGTACCTCCAGTTGCTCCAGGAATCCATCTGGCCCGGAGGAGCGTTACCAGCAGTGCCTAAACCCCCCAGGACAGAGGAGCAGAAGAAGGCAACGGCAGAGCAGGCCCTGCAGAGCCTGATGGGGATCTTGCCCAGTAAGTGTGTCCCAGAGACTCGTCAGCTGCCCTTGGGACAGGAACGTGGCTGGGGAACACTCCAGTGCACTGCAGTCTCTGGAAATGTGGTTAAATGCAGAGATGGAGTCTGCTCGTGCCAAGACACTGGGAAACCTTCATGACCCTTGAGGTTTGATGGTTTCCTGCAAGCAAAACCCGGAGTTTTCCAGTTCTGGATAGTTTGTGTAAGGATTTGGGAAGCAGCCCAGCTCGGAGGGAAGGGATGTGTGTCTTGGCGGTTCCCGGATGTAGCCAGGCCACGATTCAGGGCTCACAGTTCCTGCTGAGCTGCCTCACCAAGGCAGGCTCAGGACAGCTCTGCTCCCACCTGCTGCCAGAGGGTCCCGTGGTGGGAAAAGTCACCGTGCAAAGCCTGTGGCTGTTCCACTGGACTGAAACCCCGAGCCCAGCTGCACTGGATTTCCCTCTCTTGAAGTTTGACACGGGGACCTTTGGCATTAAAGCAGCTGCTGCCTAATCCATGTGAGAGCAGTCTGAACTTTTAACTCCTTGATGTAGTGTAAAGGGCCCTCACTATCCTTTGGGAATTAAAAACCACTGCCAGTGTGTGCCCTTCTAGCCAGGAATGCTTTCCTGGCACTCCCTCCTGTCCCAGGCTCAGAGCACCATCATAAGCCTTTGATTCAGCAGCCACCAGGAGAACACTGACCTGTGGAAGTATGCAGTTCCTAAAGCTTTGTCTCCAACACTTACAGATGTGATCCAAGAAATCCTTGGGACCAGTAAGTGTCGGATGAGCTGGAACCTGGTGCTGGAGTCGCTGAGCCAGCCTGTGATAAACAGGTATGTGATTGTGTTCTTTACCCTGCTGGGCTCTCTTGGGGTCTGAGAGCTGTGCCCAGGGATTTGCCATGCAATTCCCACTGCTTGGCACCGAGCACGTCCAGCTTATTATTCCAGACTTGCAATATCAGGGGGCATCTGCATGGCCAGGAGCTCAGTCTGGCTGCAGATTGAGCCAGTCATGTTAATTATGTTGTCTGCTTAGTTAGTGGATGTCAGGGAAGTAAGACAAACCCTGGTTCAGTTTGGTGTTGGAGAAGCTGCAGGTCTGTGTAGTCCCAGTGCCATGAGTCTGGAAAACACAGGTTTGGTGATGGACAGCAGAGAAATGAGGGTCAGGCTGGACATCAGGAGGTATTTCTTCCCTGAAAGGGTTGTTAAACATTGGAATGGGCTGCCCAGGGAGGTGTGGGAGTCCTCATCTTCTGAGGTGTCCAGGGAACAGCTGGACGTGGCACTCAGTGCTCTGGGCTGGTTGGCAAGGTGGGAATTGGTCCAGGGTGGACTCGAAGATCTCAGAGGTCTCTTCTGTCTTCAGTGGTCCTGTGATCCTGTTAAACTCATGTTTTGCTCCAGAAGATGCATTTGTGTTTTCTGTGCTGCTCAGCAGCTTCAACACCCACGGGTTTGGGGGAGGTGAAAAAAAGCTGAACCACCCCTGAAAACATTTCTTCTGGGGACCTGATGCTGTTCCTCTCTCCCCTGGAGCATTGGAATGCTCCTTCCTCGTGCTGAGCTTTGCCTCCCATGCCCTGACCAGTCTAAACTTGATTTTTTCTCCATTCCAGGCACCTGGTGTTCTGCCTCCTGGACATTCTGCTGGAGTTCTTGGTTCTGAAGGGCTCCAGCAAGGAGCCTGAGGCTGCAGCTGCCACACCGTGTGCCTGCAGTGGCCCGGACAAAGGTGTGCCAGCACTTTAACCAGGGCTGGTGCCCGCAGCAGTGGAGGAGAGAAGCAGCCACAGGCATGGAGTGATTGGATTTTCAGCCTTTACTGAACGTGCCTGGGACCTCCTTGCAAGGAATTCCTCCAGCCAGTGCTACATGAAGCTGCTTCCAGGTTTCTGTGTTCCAGCTGGGTGGTGGATCAAACCCAGCGTGAGGGGCTGAGATGCTGTGCAGCATCTGTTCCATTGCTGACCTGGTGGAGAGCCTGGAAGGAACCAGCCTGACCAGCTGGAGGAGGAACCACAAACCCCGTGGTCTTGCCCCACCTTTCTGAACATCTCTGACATCCACAGGCAGAGAGCACAGGAGGGTTGCTTTTGTGGCTTCAGGGTCCAGCTGGCACTGAGAGGGTTGGTGTGACGGGGTCTTGCTGGTGAATGTTGCTGCAGGACAGGTGGAGGGAGGTGCAGTGCTGCCCCTGCTTTCTGAGCAGCCTGCCCTGCACAGCCCCTGTCACCAGGAGGAGGATGGGGAAAGGATGGAGTACGGATATGTGGTCCTGAACTTCAGCATCCAACTGCCCAAATACCTGGGAAGTGAGAGCAGGGGTCAAAGGTGCTGCCCTGCCTTAGGGACAAAGAGCAGCCACTTCTCCCTGCTGCTTCTCTAGTTCTCCATCGAACAGTAGCATGCAGGTAGGGTGGACTGTGATGCTGGGAAAGAGACTTTCCTCAGGGAGGAATGGTAGCTTGGCTGGACTTTAGGGTTCTCTTGTGCTTTCTGAGTCACCTTTTGGCCCCTGGGACAGTCACCTGGAAGGCACAGGACGAAAGGAGCTGACCCACGTGGGACACAGCAAGTAAATCAGCTCCCACTCAAACGTGCTTGTCACAGGAAGCTCTGGGAGAGGAATGAGTACCTTGGAGCCCGGGGGAGTCCTGGATGTGTGTTGTGGACAGCCAGTGGGTCAGACCACAGCAAAGGGCCTGTGAGCACTGCCCGAGCCCTGCTGTTCATCGCCGTGTCACTGGGCTTTGCTTTGCTGTGCCTGCTGCTGCAACAGCTCCGTGCAGAGCTCTGGAAAGCTCCTCAGCTCTCAGAACATGGATTTGGCAGCTGCCTCTCCAGCTTGTCCAAGACTTGAGTGGTTTTGTGAGTTAATGCTGCTCAGCAGTCAGGTTCCTGGGAGTGCACAAGGACTCAGAAGATGCACCGACAGACCGGTTTGGTGACCTGCTTTGGTGTATCTTCTGGGAGGTACAGGCTGACCAGTGCTGGACTTGGCTGGCCAGGGTTTCTCTGCAGATCACAGGAGACTCCACACGAGGGAACCACGCAGGATCACACGTAGTGTCCGTGCTGCAGTACCAGATGGTTTCACCTCACAGAACCACGGGATAGCAGGCTGGAACAGACTGCCTGCTGTTTCCTGGAGCTGGATGCTCCATGGTGTGTTTGGAGAGAAGGCAGTGTAGCTCCAACATGCCTATTCTGCTCTTCCCAAAGGAGCTGCTTAACAATGGACACACAACAGTGTGAGCTGCTTTCTGCTTCTGTTGGGTGAAAATACAGGGAGGGATCATCTTGCTGCCAGCAAATAGACTTTTAGGCAGCTGTAAGGACATCCCAAGACCGGGCAGAATCCAATGTCATGAAGCAAAGCAGTTCTGCATCACTGTTGGAGCCATTTCTCAGCAGGGAGGCTTTGGAGATGGTAGATTGGCCACCTGCTTGGGGAAGAAGGGAGGTGTGTGTTAAGTAGTTTAAGAGTAGGTAAGGTGGAGAATGCTTTGGGATGATCCCAAATGGCCAAGCAGCAATTTGGGAAGCAGGACTCTGATACATCCTTAAATACCTGCTTGGAGCAGCTGCTTCACCTTGTCTTTCACTGCCAGGCTCCTGTTGGCCTCCTTTTTCCTCCTGCTTCCATTTACCTCCCCAGCTGTCAGCAGTGGGACAAGGAGCCATCAGCCAGAGGTGATGCAGCACAGCCCTGTTGTGCTTGGTGGCTTCCCAGATGTTCCTGGTGTGCTCGTTTGCTGTTGCTTCCTAATTAATTGTGTGGGTTTGGAGCTCCAGGACTGTGCTCTGTCATTGATTAGGGACAATATTAAGAGGCTTTGCTGAAGAGGATCATGGAGTGCAAATTATCCATTGCCAGCTGTAAGTTAGGGCAAAAGCCTAAAACAGTCCCTACACACACTGGATGTGGCACTGGAAGGATGAGCTGACACTTCTCCTTTGCCAGGAGGCCCAAATTCTCCCTGCTTTTAACCCCCATCTCTGAAATTATGCAAATGACTGAATTTTCAGTCCTCCTGATGGAAATAATTTGTGATTGCTGCCAGTTTGGGAGCTGGTGCTTTGCTGGGATGGTGCAGCAATGATTTGGGGTTGTCCCAGCAGTAACGTCCCCATTTGTGTTAAGATACAAAGAGCTGGGGCAGAGAGAGAAAGGAGATTTACTTACGTGCACTGAGAGCCAGTGTGGGAGGTGGGAACAGACCTAAGGAGTTTGAACTGCAAATGGTTGTTTTACTCTCCAGAACCCCCTTTCTTGTCTCAGATGTGAGGGGTTTGAGCCCTTTCTCATGCTCCCACTGGCTGGGCTTCAAATTCCCGTTCTCTCCTTGGGAGATCTTAGTACAGTACAGTCCTACAGCTGAGGTGAAGCTGCCCAGGAGCAAATAGCCCCTCTCTGCATCGTGTTGTTAAGGAGCAAAACAAATCCAATAAAAAGCTCAGCTTTTTCTCTACTGCGACTTCTTTGCCTCACGGTGGTTTTGGGATTAAATCGAGCACAATGGTGGCAAATACAAACTTCTGCATTCAGGTGGGCTGAAATTTTATTTCCATTGGACCAAGACTAGAAAAACTGCTTTGGTAAAACAAATAAGGTTGACAAAAAAACTTCAGCTCGCTCTGTGTGTGTCATATTCCCAGCAAGCTCCTTTTTTCCTGCAGGAATGTGTAGAAGGAATGTGCAGAAGGCTCCAGCCACCTCTCTAAAGGGCGGGTGGTGAGAGCAGCCAGACTTGATCTCAATAAAGAGTTGCAGCCTTGTGTCACGTTGGGTGAAGAGCAGTGCCTGCCTCGGGTGGGTGCTCAGCTCTCCCTCTCAGGTCCTTGTGGCTGTGGGATCTGCCTCCAGCCTCCAGCCCACCACTTGCTGGCTTGGTGAAGCGTTTCCTTTCCCGCTGCCTTCGTTTCCTGCAGTTGACTGGAAGCTTCCTGGGAGCAGGGACTGCTCCTGTGTATGACTGAGTGCACTGGTGTGGAGCTCCAAGGCACCGCTCTAAGCTAAATATTCCTGTGTTGAGACAGAGCTTGCTTGTTTAACTCTGTTTTTAGGGGGGAAAAAGTCCCACTGTGCACTGACTCCCTGTCCTATTTCCTGTACTCAGCCCTTTGTATCAGCTGTTTGTGGTGCTGTTGGAGTCTGTCTGGAAAACCTGTTTTATTGTTAAAACGGGGAGCAAACCTTCACTCCCAAGTACTTGTGTGCAATTATACTTTATTTCAAACTTATTTCTCCGTCAGAGTTTAAAATTTGCCTTTGGTCTCTAAGGTAGCCCTTGGGAAAAGAAGAACAAGTGAGGAAGAGGCCAGGTGTGAGTGGGAAGGGGGGGAGGTGTCTCCCAGATGGCACAGAAGGCACGGCCGGGGCAGCAGGGCAGGTGGCAGGGGGGGTGGGGCAGGGGCAGGGGGGGGGGGGGAGGGGCAGGGGGGGTGGGGACAGGGGCAGTGGGCGTGGGGCGGTGGGAGGGGGGGGGGGGCGGGGGGAGGGGGTGGGGGGCGGGGGCAGGGGTGTGGGGCAGTGGCAGGGAGTGTGGGGCAGTGGCAGTGAGTGTGGGACAGTGGCAGTGGTGTGGGGCAGTGGCACTGGGTGTGGGGCAGTGGGTGTGGGACAGTGGCA
This sequence comes from Callaeas wilsoni, assembly GCA_013398955.1. Lineage (NCBI taxonomy): Eukaryota > Metazoa > Chordata > Aves > Passeriformes > Callaeidae > Callaeas > Callaeas wilsoni. Next base: position 31,223 of record VWPU01013997.1, on the reverse strand, counting down.
GTGGGTGTGGGGCAGTGGGAGTGGGGGTGGGGGAGGGGGGGATGGGAGTGGGTGTGGGGAAAGAGGCACTGGGTGTGGGGGCAGTGGCAGTGAGTGTGGGACAGTGGCCGTGGGTGTGGGACAGGGGAGGTGGGGGGGGGGAGGGGGCAGGGGGGGAGTGGCAGTGGGTGTGGGGACAGGGACAGGGGGGGTGGGCCAAGGGCAGGGGGGGGGGGGCAGGGGCAGGGGGGGTGGGGCAGTGGGAGTGGGGGTGGGGGAGGGGGGGATGGGAGTGGGTGTGGGGAAAGAGGCACTGGGTGTGGGGGCAGTGGCAGTGAGTGTGGGACAGTGGCCGTGGGTGTGGGACAGGGGAGGTGGGGGGGGGGAGGGGGCAGGGGGGGAGTGGCAGTGGGTGTGGGGACAGGGACAGGGGGGGTGGGCCAAGGGCAGGGGGGGGGGGGCAGGGGCAGGGGGGGGGGGACAGGGGCAGGGGGTGTGGGGACAGTGGCTTTCCCTCCTGGCACACTGTGGGACTGCTCACACATGGGAAAGACCAAAGTCCTTAAAGCTTGGGCAGGGATCGGAGCACTTTCCCAGCTCATCGGCATTGCTGCTTGCTCCCTGACACAAACTCCTTGATTTTGGCTTTCCAGGGAGTCCAAAACCAGGGAGGCAATGTGGATCATGTACCCTTCTTCTGGCCAACAGGGAAAGAGTCCCCTAGGAGCAGGGATTGTGCAGACTCATCTCCACATGCCTTGGGCAGCGCTGCTTAGGAAGCTTTCCTTGCTGTCAGTCCTGGAGTAGGAAAGCTGTAAGGAAATAAGGAACGTCTGAAAAGGAGGAATTCCACGTGAAATGTGCAATATTATGTCAAAGAAAAAAAAATAAGAGGGAGGAAGAAAAACCTGATACAATGAATGCTTGGGTCGTGTATTTTTCTGGATTAGCTGTGCCACGGAAGGAGCCCGTCCACCCCATGAAATCCACTCCCTGCAAGGCAGCGAACATTTGTGCAGCGCACGATGTGGGATCCTGGCTGAAGCCGAGTTCCCCGGGATAACATCCACCCCGGGGTAGATTGGGCCGTTTCCAGTGTCAACAGCCAGAGGATTAAGCATTTATCTCTGCAGAACAGGATAATTAATAGCAGATCGAAGGCGGGGCTGTGCCCGGAGCCCGTGGCTGAAGCGGTGCCGAGCCGCGGGCAGTGGGAGGGTGTTGGGGGTGCTGCAAGGTGCAGCCATTGCCTGGGGGTCCTGGAAGGGCACTGCAGTGCCCTCGGGCTTCCCAAGTGAAGCTGAGGGTGAGCTCTCCCAGCGTGGCCTCGAGAGGTGGGTGTTAATTTTTCACCCCTATTGATGCCTTAGGATTTTAGCTTTTATATTTTCATATGTTTGTAATCCTGCAGTTCTTTGGTGTGTAACTCTGAACTCCATACAGAGTGTGAGCAACTGCTTTTCCCATTTTGGTCAGACACAACAATTCCTCTCCAGGCCTGGGACTCAAGGACACCTCACTGTCTCAGGCCCCGAGAACTGGAAACAAAAGTGAGTTGGGGGGGAGCAAACTGAGAGAATGGGACTGCACTGCCTGAAGCTGGAATTGGACAATTAACCTCTGATATGCAAATGGACAGAACTTCTATCCGTCCCAAAAACGCGTGGCTGTGTCCATCCTGGGTGCAGTCTCTGCGAGACTCCTGCACTGCCCAAGGTGCGCCCTAGGAAGGCCTTTCCATAAATCCCTGCCCTTTATCCTTTCCCTCTACCCAGCCTCTGCTCTAGGACAGCCTCTCCAAGGCATCACTATCAGGAAGATTGTTCCTTCCAGCCAAAGCTTGGAAGAATGAAATCAGGGCGCTGTGATTTGCCATCTTCTGGGTTTAAATGGAAAATCCAGGTTTTGGCACTTCTGGCTTTGTTGAAATAAATGAATACTATTACCCTGGCCACAGTCCAGGTCAGGTAATTATATTCTTCCTACCTTAATGCCACTCCAGCCCCTGTCTCCACTGGATAGCTGGATATGCTATACTCTTTAATTCCTGTCTGGAACTTGCTTATTACATTACAAAGTCTTTTTTTCTTTTTCCCTCTCAGCAGAATTTGTGCACAGAGCACCAGCCAGGCCCCAGCACTGTGCTGAGCTGCTAGAACAGCGAAAAGCTGCCTCAGACATTTCATTGTGCCTGGTGGTGTCCTGGAGCATCTCTTCCAGCTTGTAAGGCTGTGGAGCTGGGAAGGTGGGTGATGTGGAAGATTAGAGAACGTGTTACAGTCCTGGTTAATTCAGTGGCTGCTGGAATCCTGCTTTCCTCCTCTGCCACTTCCTTAGGCTGGTCAGTGTGCTCACGGGAGAAACTCAGGGTGGTGTCTTACCTTCCTCTCCTGTCATTTCTTCAAAGATTTTGGAAGACTAAAGTATGTCCTTGATGGGGGAAAAGTCCTCCTGCCTTTAAGAATGTTTGCCATGTCCAAACCTTGCTGGTCAGGCAAAGCAGCCCTGCCTTGGTTCGATGCAGCCCTGAGAGCCCTCATTTCCTGCAATACATGAGCTGGTTTGGAGTGCCTGATTTCCCTGCTGGAGCGCAGCTCCTTGTCTGTGCTAGCAGCTCCTTGGCCTTTACATCTCCTGCAACTGATGCATTGAGTTGGTTTTTGAGTTTTTTTCCTTTTGAAAAGTATTTAAAGCCTCCTTCTTTCCCTACCCTTTCAATGCCACTCTTCCTCTCCCGGCCTCGCTGAGCCGGTGAAAAGGTTGCTCAAGCAGTACTTGAGGACAGGTCCCGCAATTCCACGTACTTCCTTCCTGTTCCCAGGCCCCTCCACTCCTCCCTGGCCCTCGAGGACAAGGAGGGTTTGAGGGACAGCAGGGGTGAGGATCAAAGCCCCTAAACCACTGTTTAAAACACAGAGTGCCCACTGCTCCTCTTGAGTGTCACATCTGGCAGAGCCTCATTAACCTTCTGCTTCCCCCTCCTACTCCTTTGCCCCCGAAAATCAACAAAGCCAAACATAACAAGTTGCCTCGCCTGAAGCAGCCTGAAGTGTGTGTGCTTAGTGCGAAAAAGCAAAGCCAAGCCATTGGCCAAAGCCCCTTTTCTGTGCAGGCCACTTCACATTTATTACACTCCAAGCCGGAGCTCTTTAAGCCCTGATGCTCTTTAGAGCTGAGCTCTTTAACTTTCTCCCTTCCTCCCCTTGCAGGCTTCATTCTCCGCTCCTTCCGCTCCCTCCGCTCCCTTTTGTCCTGTGAGAACGAGTCTTTTAATCCCCTTGTACTGCAGATTAAAGCTGTTACAGCCTCCCCAAGCTGACATTTTCTCAGAGAGGCTCACAGCCAGACCTTTATGAGAGCTCTGTGTCTGTCTGCTGCTGCCTTTCTTCTCGCCACACTAACCTCCATCCCTGACCTTTCCCTGAGGAGGGAAAGGCTCTGGAGTGCAATCCCATGTAGGCAGTGCCTGGGCTCAGCGGGGCTCGGGGTGCAGGAAATTAAGACCCGTGGAACTTAAGAAGTAAATAAAGAGAGAAAGAAAAGACGATGGGAATTAAGAGAGAGAACCAAAGCAACATTCAGCGTGTTTGGAAACCAAATGCTGGGCTTGGGTCTGAGTTTGTGAGTCAGCCTGTCTTTATGAGGAGCCAAACCATTAACCTGGGACCCATTTCCAGTACTCACCTTCCCAGTACCTAAGGGAGCTTCCAAGAAGGCTGGAGAAGGACTTTTCACAAGGACATGTAGGGGTAGGATAAGGGGGAACGGCCTTAAGCTGAAGGATAGAATTAGATGGGATATTGGGAAGGAATTGTTCCCTGTGAGGGTGGGGAGGCCCTGGCACAGGGTGCCCAGGGAAGCTGTGGCTGCCCCCGGATCCCTGGAAGTGTCCAAGGCCCGGTTGGACAGGGCTTGGAGCAGCCTGGGGTAGGGGAAGGTGTCCGTGCCCATGGCAGGGGGGTGGAATGAGATGAGCTTTAATGTCCCTTCCAATCCAAACCATCCTGGGATTTATTTTTTTAGTAGCAAATTGGAGTTACCTGAAATCCAGACTTCAATTTGCATTTGTTCCAAGAATAATGGATCCAGACACCCACAAGCACGGAGGTAGATGCTGTTTGTGAGCTTACAGGGAGTGAAGTAACTTCTGCTCCTGGGGGCTGTGCCCATGACAGCAGATCTCTTGCTGTTTGTCATCACATGAGCTGGTCACCTCCGGGACTGCACAGTGGGTTGATGTGCTGGTCCTCGTCTTGTGCACGTCATAAAACCACAAAGGGTCAAGGTAACTTGCCTAAAAGTGTGTGTTCTAATGGCAGAAACACCTTTCCTCTAGGTTTCTGTCTCGTCATCAGCCCTGCCACTGCACAGTGTCCTACAAAGGTCCCAGAGTTGTTGGCAAAGCACCAAGGAAGGTGAAAATCCGATGTTGAGATGCATTTCCCAGAGAAATGGTGTAAAGTGACCCCAAACAGGCCCCCTTTCGGGTTTGTGGCCAATACATGAGGAGGCAATAGGGAAGGGGAGAGGTGTCTAACATGCTTTTTGAGCAGGGGGGGACGGGTTGGGTTCTCTCAGAGCTCCTGCGTGGGCTTGGCCTGGTTAATCTGAGCCATCGTTTCACCCAGGTGTAAATTGGGTTTTTACCTGACCCTGAGCTCTGCAAACATCCCAACACTGCCGTGCTCTGGGTGCTGAGCTGCCAGGGAAAAGCAGAGCTGGGGAAAAGCTCACACTGCCTGTGACAAGTGAGTACATAAAGGTCAAGTTTGGTTCCTGTGAGACCTTACCTGCATCCATTTACACCTGGATCATGTTTTACCTCCCTTGTAAAAGGACAGAGATTTGACTTCTCTTTGAGTGCAGTGTGTTCACGTGTCCGGGGTTAGGAGATGTTTGAAGGCTCGAGTCAATCAGATTTTGCTAAAATTGGTGGTGAATAAAAATAGATAAAGAATAGACCAGAGAGATGTGGATTCTCATCCCTGGAAGTTCAAGGCCAGGCTGGACAGTGCTTGGAGCAACCTAGGATCGTGGAAGGTGTCCCTGCCCATGGCAGGGGTGGAACTGGATGGGCTTTGAGGTCCCTTCCAACCCAAGCCATTTTGGGGTTCTGTAAGAAGTTTTCCCATCCTCGCTGGCCACGACAGGCTGCGCTGACAGGCCAGCTCGTGGCACTTGTGCTCTCCCATCCCGTGCCCGAACAAATGCAGAGGCTTCTGGGAGCAGCAGCAAAACTGCTTTCAAAGCCACTAATAAAAGAAATGCAACTTTCCCTTTCTGGGAACTCATTTTGGGGCAGAAGTCCCCCGGCAGCCCAGCTTGCTGATAATGAAATCAAACCAGGAGCTTGCCCCTGGAGGGTCCGTACGTGTGAACCACTGCCATGTCGAATCCGCATGAATCCTCCTGCAGGAAAGCCCCAGCCCTGTAATTACTGGTTTTCTAGCAAAAGCAGCCTTTTCTTTCTCTTTGTGTGGGCCCTCTCCCGCCTCCCTCTCCCTCGGTGAGCGCATAATAAGAGGATATTTGTAATGAAAATCACCGGGCAGAAGCGGAGAACAAAGCGGGGGCACAGGGTGGGGATATTGGAGGCGCTGGGCTCCCACCTGCGGCCGGGCTGGTCTCTGCTGGGCGAGCACGGTGGGCACGGCGGGCTGGGGAGCTCTTATTAACCTTCATCCGCACAGAGGGCTTGAAGGCACGCTGGGCCCCGTTTCATAGCTACCCCAGCTCGCTCCCAAGCGTGCAGCCTGATGAAGGGACAGTCTCCCCAGCAACTGTAATGCGTTCTCGCACCGCGCCCTCTAATCTGAGGTAGAAATGTCACCGCCGTCACAGCCCAGGCTGGCAGCTCCCAGCCCCGGCCGTGCTGGTGAGCACATATCCAGCTTCAACCTTCTGGTTGCTGGGGTGAAAGGGCCTCTTCATCTCCACGGGGAGAGGTAGATGAATCCCTGGCTCCAACAAGGAACCTGTTTGGCTTTTTTTACGCACCCCTCCCACCCCCCCATCCGCTCCAAGGGCTCTTTATTATGTCTTTTAATTCTCGGCTGCGAGGGGGGAAAAGCCCTCGCAGTGGGGAAAGGCCCCAGTCACCAGTGTGTGAAAAGAGAAGGCAGCGTGGGGATTAAAAACGTCAACTTCATGGGAAGTGATTGATATTTAATAGCTTCACTTGATTGCCCTGAGGGTGGGACATGCACAGCGCCTCAAGGGCAGCTATGAGCCCTCAGAGAAATCCACGGGACTTCCACTAGAATTCCACTTACCTGGGCTAGTGGAAGGTGTCCCTGCCCGTGGCAGGGAGTTTGGAAGGAGATCATCTTTAAGATCCCTTCCAACCCAAACCATTCTGGGATTCTGTGAGAAGTGATGCCGTTTCTGGGTGTCTCGGGCACTCTCGCAGAACAGGATGGGGAGAAAGAACCACGGGAGGTGGGCTGGGGTTACTTGAGATCAGGTTGGCAGGTCAGGGGCTCATCCTCTGTGAGCCTGGCTGGCACAGGATGCAGGACAGGAGTCCTGGCACAGGACACAGAGCTGAGCTCCCCCAAGAGCTCTTGTGACTTGTTTACTGCAAAAATGCCGCTGAATGCTCTGTCTGTAAAGTATTCTCCAGTTTGCTCATGTCTGCAGCCACTTTTAGAGCATTAGCTCTGGGTAATCTCCTCTCCTCAACAGATGCTCTGGTGCTTATCTGCCTCCTGTACAATCAGGGCCACTGGAGACATTTATCTGTGCATAGGAGCGTGTTCCTGCGCCAGTAAGGATTTCAGCAAGATTTTTATCTGATTAGGCCAACAAAAAAGTCTTGGATTCCTCCCTCATCACTAGCGTGCACGTGCTGCAAACACCAGCACCCAAACCGCACGCTCATTTCTCACCCAGATTTCTCCCCTTGCCCCTCTGGATGCAGCCTTGGGAGAGGAAGTCGCAGTTGGAAGCAGTGACTGAGAGGATGGAGATTGCTTCTTGCTGCTCCCTTTGTGACAAAGTGATGAAGACACTGGAGCTTTCCTGGCGTGACTGGCGGGTGGTTCCCAGCACTGCACTTCATCACTAGCTCAAAAGCCAACGTGCCTTTACTGTACCCATCAAGACCATTAAGCTTTTCCTTCCGTCCGTGCAAGGGAATTCTATAAACTGGCTTTTCTGGCTGCCACTCTCAGCACGCTGCAGCTCAAACACATCCTTGCATGTTCCGAGAGCTTTATCCCAGATTCATGTGCACCATCTGAAAATCCTCCTGTCCTGCGAGGCAGGCCCTCACAATGCTTTTTGGCAATATTCCTGCCAGCACCTGCCTGGAAAAGCAGGATGCATTCCTGTCTGTCCCTTGGCTCTTCTGTCTCAAGGAAAACGGCGTCCAGGGAATAAACAGCCACAATGCACCACAATTCTTTTTTAAAGGCTGTTCTTGTCCCAGTGTGCTCCATCAACAAAAATAACCTGTTCTACTGCCCTTGGCAAGGTTCACCTGGAGCCCAAAAGCCTCTTTGGAACGGTGCATCCGAAAGTGCATCACAAAACAAGGCCTTGAAAATGACACCGAACTCTTTTGATCACATTCCTTTCCATGCCAGGCTGACGATTCCCAAGCCAAGAATGTCACTAACTTCTCATATTTCTCCTGGTCATTTCTGTCCTGAAACTGGAATGCAGCCAGAAGCAAAAGGGGTTGAACGCACTCATGTCAGAGATCCAGATTTGAGAGACATTATCTCATCGATAGTGGACAACAACAAGGCTGGCACGCCATCAGGCAGGATATTCCCTGGAAGGTTCCGCGCACGTGGCGAGGGATGTGGCAAGGCTTAACTCCAGGGTGGAAAGGTCCTGGCAGCCTTGGAAAGAGTCTCCATGGAGCTGGAGAGCAGTGTAGGCCCGGGAGGCAGAGGATACAGGAAGGCTGAGAACAGATCCACAGCACAATGATTAGGGATGAAAAAGTCAGATTGCATGGAGGGAAGGAGGGAACAGCACTGAAATCTCTGGAGTAGCTGAGGAGACTGGGGTTGTTCAGTCCGGAGAAGAAGAGGCTCAGGGGACATCTCATTTCTCTCTACAACTCCCTGACAGGAGGGTGTAGTGAGGTGCTGGTCAGGCTCTTCTGTGTCTCAAGTGAAAGGACCAGAGGAAACAACCTGAAGTTGCATCAGGGGAGGTTCAGACTGGGTATCTTAAGAAAAAGTTTCANCAGCCTGAAGCTGCATCAGGGGAGGTTCAGACTGGATATCTTAAAAAGTTTCACTGAAAAAGTGGTCAGGCATTGGAATAAATTGTGGTGGTGTCTGGATGTGGCACTTGGGGACACGGTTTAGGGGGATTATGATGGTGCTGGGTTGGTGGTTGGACTCGATCTTGAAGGTCTCTTCCAGCTGTGATGGTTCTGTGAATTTAAGTGAGATCTGCACTTCTTTGCTGTGGCCGAGGCAGAGGAGCACACAACCGGTACCTGAAACATCCGGGTGTGAGATCAGCGTGCTGATCTGGACTTACAGTCCTTCTCTGGGGTGCCAAACACGGAACTAAAGCTACCTCTAAAGCTACTAATACCCTTTGAAAAGCTCCTTAGGCTTGTGTTGTCCTGGAGAAAAAGTTCATCTCTTGTGCTTGGCAGCAGCTGTGTTTAGCCTGGAGTGCAGCTCAAGCACTGGCAGATAAGGTGGCACCGAGAGGTTCTGCAATCTCTGAGCCCTCTGGGTCCTTCTGGGGGAAACTTCAGAAGGGCCTGATTTCGTCATGATGCAAAATTAGGAAATGGTTGCAGTAGGGGAAGAAATCACGTGGGAAACAAAAGGAACGGCTTCATATGAGTAAAACCCCTTCAGCACTGTCCCAAATCCCATTAAAGTGCCAGCTGTGATCCTGCAGGTGTGGAAAGCCTGGCAGGCACCGGCAGCATTGTGTGTTTGCAGGGAGCATCCTCCCGAAACAACCTTGAATGCCAAAAAAGATGTCAGTTTAAGCTACGCTGCCTGTAACATTTGTGCTTGTGGGCTCCAGCACTGCAGGGGCAGGTGGGGACACCTCCCTTGGCTTTGGGCACCTCAAGAGCGACCCAAGGGCTTCCCAATTTTTTGGGGAACAAATCTAGTGGAACCTGGTAGCTCCTAAATCCGTGTGTCGTGCTCCACAGTGGCAGGTCTGAGCTGTCAGACCCAGCCTTGCCCACCCCAAGATAAACCTTTGCTTGCACCATATCCCCCTGTGGGTCCTGGGGGTTGTGGATGGACTTGGGGGTGAGCCTGCTGTGTCCTGCCGTGCCCAGGAGTGGTTTCTCCAAAATCTTTTGTTCTGGGAAGCTGCAACGTTTGGTTTGCCCTCACGCCTGCTCCCAACCCTCCAATTCAAGGGATCGCGGGATAACAGAACTGTCTAAGTTGGAAAGCACCTTAAAGCTTATCTCGTTCCACCCCCCGCCATGGGCAGGGACACCTTCCCCTGTCCCAGGCTGCTCCAAGCCCTGTCCCACCTGCCCTTGCCGTGCACAGGAACATCTGGGCTGGTGTGACCCGGTGGCTGCAGGATCCACGAGAGGGAGCTTCGGGGGCATCCCCAAAATCCTTTCCCAAACCGAGCAGAGTCACAAGATGGTGCTGTTGTCTCAGCCACCGCCGGCCCTGCGAGGGACAGGGGAAAGCCCCTGTGGGCAGGGGACCCTCGCGAACCCCGCCGTGCCACCACACCGACCCGCAAGCTCCGTGCAGGACAGAGCCCAGCTCCCCGATGGGAGCTTCTCCCAAATGTCAGCCCATTTCCAGCCCTCCTTCAGGGGGATCCCGAGGCTCTGCCTGGTTTTTCTCGGGACAGGCTGGTGGACCAGGGATCTAGAAGAGAAACACGCCAGCAAGTGTGGCTTCACATCCAACCTGCACTTCCCGTGTGCTGAGAGAGTGTCCTGCCCGCAGGGTGAAGGGGTCTGTGTCCCACAGGTTACAGCATTTATAAGGGCTGAAATCAATCTGTGGAGCCATGAACCTCAGGGTAAGGGGTCCCGGGGGTGGGGACACGGGGGAGAGAAAATACAGAGGGTGCGAGGGTGTCCCCATCCCTGGGGACCACCAGCTCTGCCACGGGATGGGGATGTGGGTAAGGGGTCCCGGGGGTGGGGACACGGGGGAGAGAAAATACAGAGGGTGCGAGGGTGTCCCCATCCCTGGGGACCACCAGCTCTGCCACGGGATGGGGATGTGGGGTGCAGAGAGCCCTTGCTCACACTTCCCAAGGGGAAAGCTCCAGCTGGCGCTTGGAGAAAAGTTTCCCATGAAAGATTCCCTGAAACTGGTACATTCCCACAACGGGCTTTGATTTCAGTGTATTGGCATTTTCCGATGAGAAACCGTCCCGTTGGAAATTCCCAACCAGCAGAGAGGAGCTCCCTGGTGTATCAGGGAGGCGTCCTGCCGCACGCAGCGGGAATTCAATACCAGCGGAATCTGGTGTCTGGGGGCTCTGGGTAAAGAGGGATGAAGTGCAGCCAGCACTGCTCCCAGCACAGGGAATCTGTGGAGCCCTGCAGCTGAACAGCTTTGCTCTCCTCAGGCTGCTCCTCGCTTTCCAAACACTTCCCTCTAGATATTGCTCTCCCATCAGGGTGATGCTGCTTTCAGTGCAGGCAGAGGGGGCAGCGTGCGAGCAGCACGGACCAGAGGCAAGAGCAGCTGGGGCCGTGGAGGCTCTGGGAGCACAAGCTGATGCCTTGGTGGGGGTCTGAAGCTAAAGAGGGTCCATAAAATTCGAAATAATGGGAGAAACCAAGGTGAGCAAGTTAGATATTAGCAAATTGAGATATTAGGAAGAAAGTCTTTGCCGTGAGGATGGTGAGGCAGGTGTTGCCCAGAGAATTTGTGGCTGTCCCATTTCTGGAGGTGTTCGAGGCCAGGTTTGGACAAGATCAGCTGCAGTCATTGGGCATCAAAGCCTAAGATGTGTCCAAGGCCAGGCTGGACAGGGCCTGGAGCAACCTGGGCTAGTGGAAAGTGTCCCTGCCCATGGCAGGGGTGGAACTGGATGGGCTTTAAGGTCCCTTCCGACCCAAACCATTCCATGTTTCTGTGACCTGCCCTCAAACAGCTCTGATTATTCAGTGATGCTGTTTCCACATCCCCACCACTCCCTAATCCTGTGGCTCATCTGTGGAGGAAATTCCTGCGCGTGCTATGGAGGCAGCTCTTCTTTTTTTAAATTTGGGGTTCCTCTAGAGCAATGACAGGTTCTTGCACCTCTGAGGGATCTTTCTGATGGACCATGGGACATTGCTGTGAGGGGGGACACTGAAACACCCTGGACTCACCTCAGTGCTTTGTGGCTGGAAAAATGAGCTGGGTTTCTGGCAGTCCATGAGGAGCTGCTGAGGCTGGGCAGGCAGGGCAAGGTGCGTGGAGACAGGGAATGGGGCAGGGTGGAGACTGGGAATGGGGCAGGGTGGAGACTGGGAATGGGGCAGGGTGGAGACAGGGAATGGGGCAGGCTGGAGACAGGGAATGGGGCAGGCTGGAGACTGGGAATGGGGCAGGCTGGAGACAGGGAATGGGACAGGCTGGAGACTGGGAATGGAGCAGGCTGGAGACTGGGAATGGGGCAGGCTGGAGACAGGGAATGGGACAGGCTGGAGATAGGGAATGGGACAGGCTGGAGACTGGGAATGGGGCAGGCTGGAGACAGGGAATGGGACAGGCTGGCTGCTGGCCCTGGGAAAGGCAGTGCCCTCCTAGAGGTTCTCTCCCTTTGTGAAAAACCAAAAGCTGGATCATGACCTCGCCCTCTGCTGTTAAAAGTAGCCTAAAAAATTTGGCTCTTGATGCTTCTCTTCGGTATCATCCCTGGCTGCAAGGGAGGTGCTCACCTCAGGTGTCCTCACACGGAGAGGACTCGCTCCACAGGAGTCCCCCTGCTCTCCAGGTGACATGTGCTGCTTTCAGGAGGGTTTTCAGCCCTGCCCAGGCCCTGCAGGGCCTCACACTCCGTGAGTCCTTAGTGGGAGAGAAGTGATGGAGCCAGAGAACTGAAACCACGAAAAGGTCACTAATCTCTCTCTGCCCAGGGTCTCCTCTGCCTACACCCGCCGCATTCTTCTGTCATGCATCAACTTCAGGGCTTGCACAAGAGCGAAGGAGAACAGACTCCAGCCACGACTTTTCCCCAGGGCTTTGTCCAGTCTGGTTTGGAATGCCTTCCCTGAGAGGGCTTTCTCCAGGCCTGCTGGGATAATGTACCATGGCCTGCTGCAGCTCTGATGGAAACCGTGCCTCTGTGCCGTGGCAGGTACTTCATCTGGGCTCCGAGGCATCCTTTCCTCCGCTTGTTTTCCTGGTGGTTGTCTCTCCAGCGAGTCCCTTTGAGAGGCCTGCACTTCTCAGATGTTATGTCTGGAAGTTTGCTCTGTTTTTTTGGCTAAGGGGCCCAGGGTCTGGAAGTAGAGAGGCTTTTATGGGAACCCAAGTCCCCTTTTGACACGACTTCCTTGCACTTAAATTTCAGGTTGAGTTACAGGCTCGAACAATTTCTGGTTGGATATCTTTCATTGTCAGAGGGGATTAGGGCAGTGATTATTTACATGCGCCTCTATTACACAGAGTCTGTTTCTTTTCTTCCCTTTCTTTTTCCCCCAAGTAATTCCATGTAATACGCAAACCTTGATGGAAGCAGCCCCATAGATGGGGGAGAGGGAGTGAACGAGGCTCCTGCCTCGCCAGGGGAAATGGGCATGGAGATCTCTGAACGGGGAGATGCCTGTAGGGCCGATGATTATGGAATTCCAGAATTGCCTGGATTGGAAGGGACCTTAAAAATCATCTCGTTCCATCCCCCTGCCACGGGCAGGGACACCTTCCACCAGAGCAGGCTGTTCAGAGCCCCATCCAACCTGGCTCGATGCTTTGGGAGAGCATCCTCTGCATCCTCCTCCTTCCACACGTGTCCCAGGCAGGCAGGTTCCCCCTGGAGCATCACCTCTCTCCGGTGCTGGAGCTGCTTCCAGCACAGCCTGAATGCCTGGCACACTGGGCTGCTGGTTTGATCTAGGGCAGCTCCTCTGGAGCTTTGGCTGTTCCCCAAGAAATAGGGAGATATTTTTTTAGAACCCAGCATGCATGAGTTTTAAAAGGGATTTTTGATAGAAGTCCCATTTACTCCTTTATTTGGCTTGGGAGGCTGCAGTGGAACAGATTTCTTTACATATCCTTGAGTGTTATTTGATTAAGGTTATGACTGCTAATAAACACTCCAGGGCTATTCTCCATCCCCACCACTTGTAATTCAGGCAAACTGTTGCCTGCATGGGACTACACCTTTTTTATATCAGTACAAGGGACCAGAGTGCTGATTCTGCTTCCCTTTCATCAGTTCGCCAGTGTTTTGCTCACTTTGATTTATTCCAGCTTTATAATGTAAGGGAAAATAGAAATGGGAGGAGTGCCAGGAGTGTTTCTGGCACAATAACCAGTTTACTTCCTTTTCCTTCACTTTGCCATTTAGAATCACAAGTTCTTCTATAAAGCAGCTACGAGAAGAGCATACATTACCCTGGAGTAAGAAACCTTGAAGCTGCAGAATCAAACTGACAAAACCCAAAATCTCGTTTGAAATGCAGGAGATGCAGGTCCTGCTTGGAAAGGCAGAGGAAGGAAGGGAGCCCAGAGGACTCTGTTCTACCTGTCACCTAGAAAATGAGTGTATTTCTTAGTATGCTTAGGTTTTGCTATATAGGTAAATATTTTGAATCATTCGGGATGAAAAAGAGAGGAAGTGGTGCAGACACCTGAGGCAGCAGCATTGCCACAGCTGTGGTGGGACATCTCAGCACTCAGGGACGGGGGGGAGTGAATCCCAGCCAAAACCGGCCAGCCCTGGGCTAGGGAAGGAGAGGGTCAGGCTCTGCTAGGGGTGCACAGCATGTCTGGAGAGGAGGGAGCTGAAGGCTCAGAGACTCACACACTGCCGAGTGCCGTCACCAGCATCTGGGGAATAACCAGGGCACTGCAGAAGTTTAAAAACTGATGGCTGTGGACGTGCAATGAAATCAGGACGTGCTTGGGTGTACCCGGGGTGCAACTGCAAACACACCCAGGTGGCCAGGTGGGAGGCCAGGAGAGCACAGAGAGCTCCCTGCTGGCTCCTGGTGGCCAGCTGGGAGGCCAGGAGAGCACAGCGAGCTCCCTGCTTGCTCCTGGGGGCCAGGCGGGAGGCCAGGAGAGCACAGAGCGCTCGCTGCTTGCTCCTGGTGGCCAGGCGGGCGGCCCGGAGAGCACAGAGAGCTCCCTGCGTGCTCCGGGTGGCCAGGTGGGAGGCCAGGAGAGCACAGAGAGCTCCCTGCTTGCTCCTGGTGGCCAGGCGGGAGGCCAGGAGAGCACAGAGAGCGCCCTGCTTGCTCCTGGTGGCCAGGCGGGAGGCCAGGAGAGCACAGAGAGCGCCCTGCTTGCTCCTGGTGGCCAGGCGGGAGGGCAGCAGCGCACAGAGAGCTCCCTGCTTGCTCCAAGCTCTTCTGCTCCCCTTTCCCTGCAGGCTGGGGGCCTTGGTGGCCTTTCCTGGCCACGCCGCACCGTCTCCCCACAGCAGTCGGGAAAAGTCTTGGGCTGTGCACTAATGAAAAGCTGTGTGGGCCAGTCCCTAATTACAGCCATCAGTTAAGCTGTCAGAGGGAGCTCTCGGCCTCCTTGTTTCATTATTAGATTCTGGGCCTTGATGAGCTGCAGTGAGGCGTGAAAGGGCAACCTGAGCCCATGGAGGTCTCCACTCCCCCACGGGGCTCTCGGGGGCTTTAGGACTAGACCTGGTTTTTCAGGTCTGAGCTTTACCTATTGCAGGGAGACAGCTGAGAGCAAGCAAGGGGGAAAGGAGGAGAGATCCAGAGGCCTTTTCACATTTTCTAGCTTTTTAGAACCTTCAGGCCTCAGCATTTTGAAGACAAGAAGCCATTGCCTTCAGCATAGGCTTTCTTGCTTAAAAACTTAAGGAATTGCAGCTCTGCATGTTCGGCTTCACTACAAATGTGATGCAGGGATGAGTCCAAGCCATGGCATCTTTCAGCCACATCTGGATTTCAAAGAGTCCCAAAAGATGGTGTCGGGGGGCTTTTTCTCCACATAGCGGTCCCTTTAAATTCGCACCAGGCCCAGTGGAAAACAGACACGCAGATGATGGGGTTTAATGACAACAGCACCAGTTTATTTGAACCAGGGTCTTTATGGGGAGACATGTTTGTTTTCTCAGGCCACACATTATTAACTAATCCCTAGACTTTGTTTTTATAGTCGCATTGTGAGCAACTTCCCACTTCTCGCCCCTTTTCTCCATCCAAACACTGGCTCTGGAGTGGTGTGTAAGGCACCCTGGGCTGCTGCTGTGGGGGATCAACTTCCATTCAGCAGTCCTGCCAAATGCCACAGAATCCTCTTTCTTACTGGGAAACTCAGACTGGGAACTTCCTGCTGCTCTTTGGACGAGATCAGCTACAGTCATTAGGCATCAAGGCCTAAGATGTGTTCCAAGGCCAGGCTGGATGGGGCTTGGATCAGCCTGGGATAGTGGAAGGTGTCCCTGCCCGAATGGAGCAGGATGAGCTTTAAGGTCCCTTCCAACCCAAACCATTCTGGGATTCTGTGATTCTGCTCCCTCTTGGTATGAAGGGGTAATAATTTTTTTAAATATTTTTTTTCTTCCCCATATATCAGCCCCATTCTTATTCCAAAACCCCTTTTCCCAGCTTCTCCTCTCCCGGGACAAGTCTGTCACTTGCTGGATGCCTGTACTGGGGGAGAAGAGCCCATTTGCCAAGAACTCCAAGTGAAACACTTACACGCCCTCCTTCTGGAGCATTTGGTGATGTCAAACCAGGAGAGAACAGGCTTTTTGCTATTCCCTCCTAGACTGGAGAAGCGTTGAAATAACGAAATCAGGGCTGTGCATGAGGTGCTGGGAAAGGGATGGGGCTTTGGGCAACGGCTCCTCCTCTCCAGGTCTCCCACCTGTGACTTTCACGGAGCCTCCTCCGGTCAGTCCCAGCCTTCCCCTGACAATGGGAATGTGAAAGGAAGCAGGCTGCTCTGGAGGGCTGGCTGCCGGGGGTCTCTGCCTGCAGCTCCACGCAGCTGTTAATCGCCAAATATCCCTGGCTCCCAGCAGCTGTCTGGTGTTTATCTCTGCCTGGATATCTCCTGGCCCAGCCCGGAGCAGGCTGTGCGGCCAAGCCAAACACGAAGGGAACGCAGGCCATTTGCACACAAGGGTGTGCACGTGGGGTTTGTGCGTGTGCGCACACAGGCTGGTATATTAATATTAAAATGCGCCGCCGGCACGCTGGCTGGGCTGAGATGGCAGCAGCTTGGTCCAGGCGTGTCCCACACAAAGGAAGGATGCCCCGGGGCACCTCGGTGCCTCGCTTGCCAGCCTCCCAGCCCGGGCGGTGGAGGGCACGGAGCCCAGCGTGCCTGGGGCTTTTGGATAGCCCAGGCGCGGCCAGAAATGAGTGAGCAGAGGTGGCCCTAGGCCGGTGTTCCAAGGGTTTATTGTAGAAGCACCCTTAAATGGTGCGGAAGCCGAAGAGAGCAAGGCACAGTAATCAGGGCTTTATAAGGATACAGGGAAGGGGGGCGGGGTGGCACAGCAGGGACCCATAGGAAGAGGAGAAAGGCGGGACAGGCCAGGACACCTTCCCTTAGGGGACACAAGGGGTGTCTGTCAACTGTAGACAGAACCACCCCTCAGGAATCCTAGGAATTCAAAGGCAGAAGCCATCTTCACAGAAAGGGGTTCTCACTCCCTGGTACCAGCCCACCAAACCTCTGTTTCTGGGCTCTGTGGCCCCCGGGTTGGTTCCTTCACCACAACAGGCTGGGGCTGTGTCCCGCTGCTGCACCTGGGAGCGCACATCAGCGATTCCTGCTAATTCAGCGGGCCCTTCTGTGGAGGTACGGGTGAGCTAAGGTGTGTGAGCACAGCTCAGAGAAGTTCTCTTGCTCGGCGAGTCTTGCTCTCTCTAAGCCTTATGAAGCTTTTGAGATAAAGTGGGAAAACACAGGACTTCCAAAATCTTCCAGCATCAGTCACACAGAGGCTTTAAAGTGCACCGCAAAGGCAGTTCCCTGGGCCATCCCTCTGGGGAAGGAGAAAGAGAAGGAGGATGAGAAGGAGGAGGAGGGCCAGCAAAGTAAACTGTACCACCTGCAGAGGAGGAGGAGGGTTGACCCCATAGCTCCAATTAACCTGTCCTCACAGGTGTGTGAGGGCACAAGGTTACATAAATCAGGCTCAGGAGAGGCTGAGTTTTCCTGGGAAGGACTGAGAGAGGCAGCTCTCTTGGCCTGTTTGATGTCCTTTCTGTGGAAAGAAACTCTCACTGACCTCAGAGATTAAAGGCTTGAGGAGGAGGTGAGCGTGTTATAACCTGATTTTTCTGAAGGCTTACACTTTTCTTCTTCCCTGTTTCCAGGTCCTTTTTGTGACAGAGCGTCCTGAGCTACCACATGACAGCAGAGGATGTGCTGGCTGCATCTGAGTTACTGTTTGTGGGATAAGGGAGGGTTGAGCTGAATTTATGAGTGGTGGGCACCAACTGACATTTTCTTTTATTGAATTTTAACTGCAAGTGTCCAGAGAAGCACAAGCTTGTGTTGCTGAATGTTCTGAAGCTTCCAGCTAAAGGGTTTGTGGTTTTTTGCTTACTACACATTTGGCTGGGTATTTAATATTGTTTAGTAAAGAGAGCTTGAGGTCCTGGTTGCTGCTGACCCCCTCCCCTGAGGTTTCAAAGGCTGTCAGGCACTGAGTTATGGGCCCTGCCTGTACAGGGTGGTGTGTGCCTTGGACTTCTCCGAGCCCTGGAAAGGCTGGAATCTTGCAGCTCCTCACACTGAGTTCCTCAGGGGCAGCTGCACCGGATAAGCTGCAGTGCTGGCTGCTGGAGAGGGTGTTTTTTGGGAGGTGGGAAGCTGGAGGCCTGTGCTGAGCTGTGTTCTGGGCTGTGCACCACTGAGTGAGGGGGTGTGAGTTTGCTTATCCCTACTTTGCCTCTTGCTCTGTGAGTACAGTGAGTGCTTTCCACGGACATTGTGCAACAAAGGCCAGGGCTTCTTCTGTAGCAGCTCTGCTTTCTTGGCTGTAAATGCCCAGTTTTCCTTCAGGTCCAGCTCTGGTATTTATCAATTAACTTCCTCCAGATCTTGGGAACAGCCACAGCTGTCCTTCCCTTCAGCCCAGAGCACCCACTTCCTCCTGCCTTACCTCATCCTGCGATTACTGTCCCTCAGGGCACCCTGGGCTGCAGCAGCCTCCACATCTGTCCTGTCTTCTGTGCATGCAGCAAAGCCTCAGAGGACACAGGAACGGAAGAGAAAGAAGCCAGTTGCCCAGGAGTGGTGTTCGGGCAGGAACACGCTTGTGCCTTGCACCTGGAGACACTGAGGGCGAGCCTGGCGTGGGCAGCTGGGGCTGTAATGAGGGTGAGGAGCTGCCAGGAGGCTTCTGCTGGAGGCTGGGTGAAGAAAAGCAACTGCACAGAGAGACTGTAGGGGCTCCTGCTCCCACCAAAGCTCACAAAGCCTTGGGCTCTGCACTCAGAGCCTTTGCTGTAGGTGAGAGACTTCTCCAAAGGGAGAGCCCCTCTCTCTGGAAGGCAGAGGACAGGAAGGGAGGAGTTCAGCTGGACCGGACTCTCTAATAATGAACTCGTCAGCTGTTAATGTGCTGAGAGGATGTGGCAGCCCATGGATTTGCTGGACTCAGTGTGCAATGATTGCTGCTCTGAAAAGCCAAGAGCCTCCTGAAGAGCGGAGGTGCAGACCCTTCCTTTCCTCTGAGGAACACTAGAACAGGCTGTTAGGGATTGTCTCACAGCGGGGTGAACGTGCTGCCCTGAAACGAGTGAAAAACTGCACAGAAACACCGCTGTGCCCTGGGAGGTGGTGGTGGAGACAGCTCAGGAGGCATCCCATGGCAGGCACAGTCTAGAAGGACATCCCCTCTGGTTTATTGTCTTTGCAGCCTTATTTCCAGGTTTGTAAAGGGAAGCATCACCTCTGGCTTTGCCTCACCAGATGTGCTTTGAGCAGAGCTGCCAGGTCGGGGCTCTGCAGCTTCCACGGAGCTGGCACAGCACAGAGGGGTGTGGGGATTCCTCCTGAGAGTCCTGATGCTCAGGGTGGATCAGGGCACCCGTGGGACCCCTGAAGGTGCTGCAGTGCCATATTAGCCTGGCCCCCTTCCCCTCCCAGGGGCACCAAAAAATCCCGAGGGAAATTCCCAGGCTCTGTGCCTTGGTTTGGGGCTGTGGAAGCAGTGGGGTGTAGAGGGAGAGCGGCCTTGCTCTGTCCCTGAGACAGCCCTGCCAGAGCAGAGGGAAAGGGGGGACAGCAAAATTGTCCCTGGTGCTGGCTTCAAACTCAAGTCAGCTTCAAGTCCTTGTCCTGCCTGCTGGAAAGACCTGCCTAGAAGGCTGTGGAGCTGCAGGAAGGTGATATGCTGAGAAAATACCGTGTTCTTCCCTGTCTGAGTGCTGCTGCTCTTCCTCAGCTTCCCACGACATCCCCTGTCACCATCTCCGGTGTTTATGGCATCCCAGCCTGTCCTGTGTCCCCCCACCTTGGTGAGGAGTGTCTCATGCAGGGCCTGGCACTTGTGCACTGCCATGGACATTTTTAGTCAGTTTTTTCCCCTTCCCTTGTTTTGTTGGGAAGAACAAGCCAGAGTCAAAACCCAGCTGCTGTCAATGGCGGCCCTGTGGGTATTTGTGTCCCAAAATCCCTTTTTCCTTTCGGAGCTGTTGAATTGTGTTGTTTCTGGCCCCCACGTATTCAGGGAGCAGACATCCTGTTCTCCTCCATCCTCTCCATGTCCCTTGGCTGATGTTTGGTGTTAGCTGAGGACATTTGGTAGCCCACTGTGCAAGCCACCATGGGAAGACAACACTTTCCCTATAATTTACACAAGGGCATTGTTCCCCACTTTAATGTGCTCTAATTTAAACAAAATGGTGTTTTAAAATGAGTTTGGTGGGGTGTGTTGCAGAACTCTGTTGTTAAAAAGGGAATTGTTTTTGTAGAGAGGGGATTCTGCCTCTGAGCTAAGGTTGCTGAGTCGGGCAGCTCTTACAAGCAGAGCCTGTATAAAAACGTGCATGAGCCCTCCTAAACCTTCTTGTAATTCCATGAACTTCAGCGTGGCTCTGACGGTGCTTGGAGGGGGGAACTTCACGCTGGAGTCGCCTGGCACTGGTCCCAGTCAGGATGGAGGTCACTTCTATTGACCTGAGCTGCATTCAAAACAATCACTTAGGTGTGAAAAAATCCACTGCCTGTTCCCAGGGCTCCTTAGTCCCCACCCAGTGTATTTTTAAAATATTCATAATGAGCTGTCATTTTGGCCAGGGCTTACTTGGCCATTTAGGGCTGGTGGTAACAATGAGACCACAATGTGCAGGCAGAGGCAAAGGAATGAGGGGCTTTCTGCTGGTTTATTGTTTTCCCCTGCTCTGTCTTTAGTTGTTTGGAGCCCTGCAGTGGTTTCCAACAGCTGGCCCAGCCATCATCCCGATCGTGTTGCGCTGTGCTTCACCGAGCTGGGGGGACTTGGCAACCCGGCAGCTGTCCCAGAGCCTGAGCCATGAATGAGCTCAGAGGGGAAGGAGAGAGGCTTGGATGGGAGAAAGTGCATTAGTGGTGGCTTTTTTTCCAAGCGAGAGGCTGACAGAGTTGAGTGGATCCAGGCACAGGCTGAGCAGGTGCTGCGTGTGCTTCGCCCTCCCGTGTTTCTCCTCCCTCGTCCACGCCCGGACCCTTCTGCAGCACCTGGGGTGAGAGATGGCCACAAGAAGCTCCTCAAATTGGCCTGTCTGAGCACCCCTGCAGCACCAGGCTCTGGGCACTGCTCATCCCTGCCCTGGGAGCTCCCGTGTCGTTCTGCCAGTCCGTTCCAGGGCTGATTTCCAGCTGCTCTTGGCTCTTCCCACTCTGATGCCCCACACAGATCTGTTTCCTTAAGCTGTGTTTCAGGCTTGAATGCAACCTGCTCACAGCCTGCCAGAGGTTTTATGCTGCAAATCCCAAGTGCCAGAGCTGCTTAAAAAAGGGGTTTGAGCAAGATCCTCAGTGTCCCTTGCAGCATCCTTCCGTCCAGTGCAGCACTGTCCCCTGATACCAGACCAGACCTAAGAGCTCAAGCTGGTGTGAGATTCTGAGGACATTTTATACCGTGCACAAGGTAGGGATGAGAGTTTCAGCCCCTGTTTCATGCTCATGCCTTCAAGCCCATGTTTCAAACTGATGTGGACTGCGTTTAAAGTTTCCTTAAAATAACCCACACAGACGCAGCGAAGCTGTAGCATGGTGTGAGGGTGTGATTCCCTTCTTGCAGAGCCTAAAACACCCCATGAGCATGGTGAGCCCTCTCTAAAATGTGGCTTGCAAAGCAAAATCCCACTTCTGAGTGGGTGTGCATGAAGTGAGGGCAAAGCAGAGAAATGTGTTGTGGTGCTTTCCTGGGGTGAGAAGAGTTGGGCAAAGCAGCCCAGGCTCCTGCTTTTAAATAGCTCATCTTTGACTGGTTTGCTGCCTGCATGGCCCGGGCAGTCCTAGAGGCTGCTGGGGGTGCCATGTGCAAGGCATTTATGGAGATAAATAAATCTCGGGATTTATGGAGATGGTGACGATGTGTGGCAGGATGATCCCCAGCTGATGCCTTGGAGAGGCTGCCCTGGAGCAGAGACTGGGCAGAGTGAAAGGATAAAGGGCAGGGATTTATGGAAAGGCCTTCCCAGGGTGCACCTTGGGCAGTGCAGGAGTCTCGCAGAGGCTGCACCCAGGATGGACACAGCCACACGTTTTTGGGACAGATAGAAGTTCTGTCCATTTGCATATCAGAGGTTAATTGTCCAATTTCAGCTTCAGGCAGTGCAGTCCCATTCTCTCAGTTTGCTCCCCCCCAACTCACTTTTGTTTCCATTTCTCAGGGCCTGAGACAGTGAGGTGTCCTTGATTCCCAGGCCTGGAGAGGAATTGTTGTGTCTGACCAAAATGAGAAAAGCAGTTGCTGACACTCTGTATGGAGCTCAGAGTTACACACTAAAGAATTGTGTAGGATTGCAAATATATGTAAATATAAAAGCTAAAATCCTAAGGCATCACAGCAAGTGGTAGGCAAGGCTGAATCCAAAGCTCCTGTGAGTCTCTGCATGCTCTGAGCTTTAGTATGAAAGACAATAAGGGGCTGCTTTGCTCTTCCCTAGATGTGGACTGGGTCGGTGTTTTCACTGTCGCTCTGCTGTTCCCCTTTCCTACCAAGCCTTGGCTCCTCTGGTGTCTGATAGAAGCTCCCTGTGGGTGCAGGCTTGGCTGCTCTGCCTTCATCTTATCCCCTGGCACCTGGAAAGCTCCTGACCTGTGTCCCATCTCTCCATGGTGACGATCCTTTGGGCTCATCCCCCGAAATGTTTCACCTCTCAGTTTAGATCTGCGCTGGTTTCTGCAGGTTTTATCGAGGATGATGCTCTGTGTGCTGTTCACCCTTGGGCATGCCCCGTCCTTCCTGCTGATGTTTCACAGCACAGCTGCTCCGGGGTGCTGCACCCTGCTCTGAGGTCAGGATCAGCTCTTTGTGCTGGCTGAACCCCTTTGCTTTAGGAAGGGGCAGACCGAACAGGCCAAGTGGCTGCTGGTGCTGGTTTTGTGCTTCTCAGGCTTGTTCTCTTCCAGCCTCTGCCCTCAGGGACCACAGAAGAACCACAAAGCGAGGCAGTGGTAAGCACAGGGCCGAGATCAGCTGCTGCCGACTGCTTGACTGCCCGGTGGCCGAGCAGGCGACGAGCTTCAAGTGTCCTGGTGGCGAGACAGTGAGAAGCTTTGTGTCTTGGTGGTGAGACAGTGAGAAGATTTGTGTCTGGTGGAAGCTCCTGCTGGAGCTGTCTGTGTCTGGGCTCGCAGTGGAGCTGGCAGCAGTCGATGGGAACTGTAGCGATCGGCAGAGGCCAGGGAGGAAAGCTCAATGTTG
>VWPU01013995.1:68414-110508 GCA_013398955.1 Callaeas wilsoni | reverse complement strand
GCCGCCCTGAGGGGCTCCGGGCGCTGCCGGCGCGGCCGCGCTGAGGGCTCCCGGCCAGCCCCGCTGGCAGCCCGCGGAGCCTGAGGAGCTGCGCTGCAGGCGGCGGGGCCGCCTCCGGGCCGCTGTGTACGCACGGGGCGCCGCCCTCGCATGGCTGGGATGCGAGGGCCCTGCTCCCGGGCCAGGCTCCCGATTGTGGGTGTCTCTCACCGCCCGGGCGGGAGCAGCGGAGTCACCGCCAGCGCTGTCTCGCACAGCCTTGGCTAAGGCTGAATTTATCATAGAATCAGTCAGGTTGGAAAAGATCTCCAGGATCACCGGGATCAAGCTATGACCCAACACTACCATGTCAACCAGACCATGGCACCGAGTGCCATATCCAGTCTCTACTTAAACACCTCCAGGGATGGTGACCCCACCACATCCCTGGGCAGCCCAGTCCAGTGTCAAATCACCCATTCTGTGAAGAAGTGCATCCTAACGTCCAATCTGAACCTCCCCTGGTGCATCTTAAGACTGTCCTCTTGTTCCGTGCCCTGGGAGAAGAGCCCGACCCCCATCCGGCTCCAGCCTCCTCTCAGGGAGTTGTGGGGATCGATAAGGTCACCCCCGAGCCTCCTCTTCTCCAGGATAATTCGCTCCGTTTTCAGCACGGCTGAGCTTTAGGAGCTGTGCTCTTTGGGTTCTCCCATGTAATAACTCCTGACTGCAGCTGGCCGGTGTCCGCCAGGTTTACGGGACTCGCACAGCCCTTGGCATGTGGCTGGTGCTGTGTGAATAACCAGAGGTGTGTTTGGGGTCCTCTGCTGGGGCAGCGAGTGTGGCTGCTGGCACTGTGCGGTGGGGACGGAGTAGCCACCAGGAAAAGTGCATTGTCTGCTAGGCTAATCTCACTCATTTCCCAACAAATCAACTGAGTGTGTTTCAACAATAAATGACAATACCAAAGTGAAAGTTTGCAAACCTCATTACTAACCTTAGAGTGAGGTTCCTATTTTAAAACTACTTTTTTTTTACTGATACAAGGATAATTTTCTCCCTCTACCACTCTTCACTGTTTTTGTACCAAATCACACAGTTTTAGTCTGTTGGCTCAAATCTCAAATGAAACCAGCTTATTTCCTCACTAACGCCTTTTAATTTCTCCTTCCATCTGTTACTACTTCACTATCCAAGTGCCTGTAGCACGGCAGTATTGGGATCGAGGTAACACACCTCGCACTCTGGACTCTCAGGCTCCGTTGAGCTCTACTCAGGAGCAAGGGGATCAGAAGGATGGTGCTGGAGCACCCAACCTCAACTCTGCCTTCTCCAAGCAATTTTAAGTGGATACCTATGGCAACCCTGGATATCAGAGAGGCATAACCTCACTCCCTATTCCAGCGATCCAGGTGAGGAAAAATGATCGCTTGGATCTTAGAACGAGGAGTAAATTGCTATTGCCAGAGATTAATTTCACCCTTTCAGCCTCCAGGCTTTCTTCACTGTGCTTCAAGCAAAGCTTAGCCAAAGCAAGGGCTCGAGCTCTCTGAGTCAAACAAGGCCACAACAAGGGGTACAAGATTAACTGTGGCTCTGGGGCTGAGTAACAGAGGGAAAACTGGCAAAAAGGGAAAAATTGATTTTAAAGCAGACTCAAGACAAGGAAGTGGTAAAGAGGGGGGGGTCAGAAGATGGGGCTGGCATGGAGATGTGGGGGAGGAAGGAAAGAAGGAGCAGGTGAGCAGAGGAGCCACAGCAGGATAGGTCACCTGCTTTGTGAGGTAGTTTTTCTCTGAACATAAAAGCTCAA
This sequence comes from Callaeas wilsoni, assembly GCA_013398955.1. NCBI lineage: Eukaryota > Metazoa > Chordata > Aves > Passeriformes > Callaeidae > Callaeas > Callaeas wilsoni. The sequence continues at coordinate 108,716 of VWPU01013995.1, read as the reverse complement.
GAAAAAATGATGTCCTGGAGAGCCTTTCCTGAGCATCCTTCTCTCAGTGAAAGCTGGCTGTTGGCAGGAACTGCCAAGGATGTGCACCACAAACAGGTCTTGCTAAATCCTCGCAAGGGATGGAACATCTGCATGTTTGCATACACAGCTCGGCATCTCCAAGTCAGTGTCTTGGCCTGCGAGGAAAAAACTGTTCCCAGACAGGCTTTTGTAGAGTGGAACATCTCAATCCTGACTGACTACACACAAGTAAAGCACATGTTCAGAAGATGATATATTAATCTGAATAATTTCCAGAGAGTCCTTATCCTGTATAAACAGAGTGCACGGTATTACAAGCTGCTACACAGTTTAACAGCTTATGATATCATCTACTATAATACAGAGAACTAGTGATTACTTAATTAGAGGCTGTCTAAAGGTTTGTGATAAGTGTATACGTGTGTAATTTAAATTTTTCTAGTTCTTCTGAACTGTTTATCTTTCAACCCTAAAATTCTCTTAACCTTTCAAAAATGATTTAAAGAAAAAAGATAAGCATTTTCCATTTACATAAACAGGATTTCAAGTATTGTAAATACATCTATTAGTTAAGATTCCTAGAGGAAAAAACTACATTATTCTGTATTTTCAGGTGAACCTGGTCCCAGGAGGTTAAATAAATCACACAAGGTCACTTGAGGGAGGTGGTGGCAGAGTCAGGAGTGAGGTTACAGCTCCAACCCTCCCAGCTCTCATGGTGAACTTAAATCTTATCTGTTATTCAAGAATTTGCATGGCTAACAAGCCAGTTACACTTTAAATTGCATCTTTTTCTTGTCCCATTGACTCCCCTAAGACACGGAAGCAGTAAAACATTGTCAGAGGGGCAGCGTGCGGTGAATGCATTAGTGGAAGCTGCAGCCAGAGATAAAAACAGATTCAGAAGAAGTAAATCCAGTCAGTGCAAAGGGAAGCCTAAGTGGAGGAATGAGGTGTTTCAGAATGACAGGAAGAGATGAGGAGACAAAGAGGAGCACAAGGCAGGGTGTGAATGGTGTCAGAGGTTGAAGAGAGAGCGGGATGGGAAGGACTGGTGATGAAGGAGTGCCCACAGTGTCAAACCCCTCAGAAATGCCAGTGAGGAGCCTCTCCACGAGCAAAATAGAGAAGCCATGCGCTTGCTGAGTGTGTCATCAGCCAGCTGAATGCAAAGCCCCACAGTGAATGCTCCGAGATGAGTTAGGACAGGATTTACCTCACCAAAGTTCAGTGATCCAGAAATTGCCCTCTGTGAAGAAGTTCTTAGTTGCTGTTTCTCCTCAGTCACTGCAGGGAGCAGACATGCCCAGCTGCATTTATACACCTCGGCTTTGGATGACTAAAGGTAGGGAAGATAAACCCTTAGGCTCTGTCCACTGGATTTAAACATGACTTTTAAATCAGGTTTCCTCAAGGAAAATATCCAGTTTGAGGAGCTGGCAGTAGTTGTGCTCATCAGTGATGGAGTCACAGGAGCAACACAAAAGTAAAGTTCTGAAAGGAAAATTCAGTTTCGGTTTTCCTTGCAGCAAATTAAACTGTGGAATATATCAGATTACTGATCCACTTTGTAACTGTTTTTATGGGGAAAATAAAAGCCTTCTCCAATTTAGACTAATTAAACCCAAACCCTTCATCTCTTTTTTTTTTTTTAAACCCAAAAGGCAAAAAAAAACCCCTTCTGTTTACTACATATTTCTCGTTCTGTTGCTCCTTTCTCTGTACCATTTTTTTCTTATCTATTTCTTAAAGTTTGGTGCTTGAAGCTGGACATATTATTTAAGCTGGGGATTTAGCTAAAAACCAGACTAACAGCCATTAATATGCTTCTTGTTTCTTGGATAGTAATGCCAATTCCCATGAAAAAAAAAGTATGTTGAATTAGTGAATTCATGTGGAGTGCAGCCCAGCTGCATCATGAGGCCTCTACACTCAAACCGGGCTCCTGAAATCATGGCTAAAAGCCCATGACTTTCTAACAATTTTGCACTCTAAAAAATTGCATTAGATTTTAGAGGTTTTAGAGAAACCTGTGTCCATAATTGCAAGAGCAAGGATTATACTCACTGGAATGACCTATTCTTGCTAACACAGCATCAGCAGAAGTGTGAGAAAGGTCATAAAAATCATCAGCAGAATATGCAGTTTATTTCCTTGCTTCTCTTTTTTAAAAACCTCCTCTGCTGATTCAGTCTTAAGGTCCTGTGCTGGGCCCACAAGTTTCTTTCATGGAACACTAGTATTTAACTCTCAAGGGCTTTACAAGACTGAAGCAACCTCGTAATGTCACAGAAAGTCTCTCAGTGGTAATAAATGCAGCTGTTAGAACAAAATACAGCGTTATCCCAATGGCTCTTGTTGCAGCAGGGCCCAGTATGATCTCCTGCATAAAGAACATCCTATTCTGAAAAGTAATCTTCACACTGCATCTCAATTAGTTTGAAAACCAACGTGTTGTTAATGTATTTTTATTTACAGGGCCATAAGCATTATGGGCTTATGGAAATAACACAAGTGAGCTCTTCTGATGATCATGTCCCAAGGCATTCCAACAGTGATGGGCTCTCTTTGGGGATTTTCTGCTTACTTCATTCTCTCTATGGTAGGAGCAGCTGATCTGAAAAGCCACATGTATATACTCCTAGTACACATAATCCCTTTAGTTCCCTGCATGACTGTAATTGAACACATTGGCAGACTTTGTTTGTATTTAAATATTTTCATAGAAGGGAAAGTCATTCCAAGCTGATCACTTCATGAGGCCAAAAATTTCATTAGAAGCCATTTGAACAATTACAATAAATAAAAAAAATCATTATTTGTCAGTACAGTTGTGCCATAAACACTATAATTTATATTCAAAGAATTCTTGGTCCCTAATGAAATTTGTCTTTGTTTACGATGATCACCACAACAAATTTATTAAGTAAGAAGGAAAACACATATGGCTTTGTAATCCACAGTTAGGTTGTTCTTTTTGAAATTTAATTCAGAAGTATAGAAAGGTTTCTTAGGACTGAAGGGATTACAGCTACAGTAATATCTAATAAGATTATAAGATGGAGGTGGTGGCTCACTGTAATAGAAACCGACTAAGACACAGGATGGGCAGGACTTTCTGGATTATCAAATCCAGTCCCCAGGTACTGCAGGCAACTGGATCACATGGTCCATTTAATACATTTTGTGAGCTTCATGAAAAAATTAGGTATGGTTTCATCCCTATAATTTTTATACTTTCACTATGCAGGTGGATAAAGAACACCTAATTGATTGTCTAAATTATTCATGGCCAGTTTATACCCACTTGCTCATACACCCAGATGGCCAAACCCTTAATAGTCCCCGTACCTGATGTATTTACAGAAAGCAATCAAACCACATCTTGGTCTTCAGCTGCTGGGCTAAACAAGCCCCTTACACACACTGTCCTTTCAGGAAAGGTTCTCCAGTCTCCTACTAGCAGCCCTTTGCTGCACCCATTTCATTAAGAACCCAGCTTTCTTTAACACAATCAGAATAATGAGTTTTATTCCAAACAAAATCTGATTGGGGTCTTATTCAAGGAAGTTCATACTTCCTTTGCTTTGCTAGAAATGTGTCCTCTACTGCATTTTAGAGTTTCAGTTGCCTGTTCCATGCCCACGCTGCACTGGGGCAACTTGAAATCTTTCAGTGTCCTTGGAGGTTTCCTGCAGAATTTTGTCTGCTGCTACCTCCCTTGCTATTTCTGTGGCCTCGCTTTTCAAGGATATTCAGCTCTTGCTGTGCGATATTCTGAACTTCCTCTACACGGATGATGCCTCCTAACTTGGTGACTTCAATGTATTTTTATGATCAGACACCTCTGTTTTCCAAATAGGTCACTGATGAAAATAATAACAATCAGTCTTAAGACTTACGGTTTAGGAGCTCTGAATAATTCCCTTTCAATGCAGTTCAGCTTCTCATCTTCCAACACCATGTATGCCTTGCAGTTCCTCTATCAATCTCAGACTTCTCCATGCAGGAGATATAAATTTATACATGGCTCCTCATCGGCTATTTTATTCAAGTTCAGACAGCCAGATTTCCCTTCTTTGTCTAGCTAATTAATTACTCTATCAAAGAAACCTATCAAATTAGTTTGATATTATCTAGCCTTGGTAAATGCCAGTTCCAGTTTATTCTGTTGTCCAGTGACTGTCATGACTTTTACAATTCTCTCCTCCCACATTCTTTCCATAAGCCTGACATAAAATATTGCTGTACACAAACCAAAATATATTGTGCTTTTTCAGCGAAAAATCTATGTTCTATTTGTCTTTGGTATAGATTAGTTATTTACATCAATATACAGTTTTGACTAGCAGGTACTGTTGAGCAGCAGTTATAGATTGGTTGATCTATATTTCCAGCAGAAATGTATATGCATCCTTTTTTAATTCTAAATAGTGTTAGTATCACTTTTTAAAAGGATTGGAGTACAAATTTGGCAGGCTGGTCCAACTGAGACACAGTTCCACATGCAAAAGGGTCTATTCCTGAACAGCTTTAGAGTTAACTGATACATGTTGCAGAAAACCAGAGGACAACATGAACAGTGACTTGTATGGTGATCACAGGCGTTGGGCATTGCAGAAATAGAGGTTTTGAAGAAACAGAGAAGAGTTGGGGAGGATTTGGCCGAGAGGTGCTGGATGATTGTTTCAGATAGAGATAAATTGCACAGGGTGTTGTCTTCTTTGTGCTTAATTTTAATTATGTTGTGGGCAGTACACAAATTGAAAGAAGAGCTAGTAAGAAACTAAACCAAGACTTGAATTCCAAGTCCACCACTGACCCACAGACTTCGTGTGTCCTTGGGAAAAATGCTTTGTTGTTTTTTTTTTCGTCTCACTGCCTCATCTGTAAAACAGAGATAACACTACTTCTTTTTTCCCAACCTGACTATTTACATAATAAAAGCCTTTCCATGCATGACAGACTCTCATACTCTCATTTGTACAGCATCTAGAATAATGAGGACTTGGGTCTTGGGACTACAACACAAACAATACACAACAATTAAGATTATACATCCATCCAAAATATACCTAATGCACCTCATACTAAAGTACCTTGCCAGAGAGACATGACTTTATTCCATGGTGAATTCTGTTTCTTTGATTTCTGATAGTCCCTCCTCTTGTGCTGCTCTTTTGCCTAAGAAAAGCTTTGGCAGAGAGTTAAGTTTTAGCTAAATCGGGAGTCCTGTGACAATCCTTTTGTAGTGTCCTGCAGATGGAAGGCATGATGAACCCCAAATTCTGAAGGGAATTGCATGGAACTGGGCAGCATTGTGCAGCATCTCTGCATTTCTGCAGCAGCTCTCCTGCGGCCCCATTCATCTCCCACTGGATATGGGAAGATCTGCCTTAAAGGATGCTTGTCCCTCTGTGAAAAGGGAAAAGAAAGAGTGTCTCATCCATATTGCCCCTGGGGAGGACTGTGCACCCACTGCACGTGAGACAACACAGAGCTGTCTTCTTGCTAAGCAAATCCTACACCCTTGGAGAAGTCTCAGTACATCCTGGGGATGCAGTAGGAAATGTTGCATCTGCTCATCCTGTTACATGGTTGTGGGGTGGGGTACAGTGATAAGCATCCCCTCACCATCAACCTGGAGGCTACAGGATCGCAGATCTGTTATTGTGCTGCGCATTTTCCTAGGAAACGTTCTCTGAAGAGTTTATGCTCGGCTTGGAGAAAGACAGGTACCCGCGCCAGAACTTTTGGGAAGTGGGAAGCTTTTTCCCCCAGCCTGTATGCCCAGAAGGTAATGCCAAAATATGCTGGAGGTCAGACTGTGTCTGTGCTGCGATTTCTCTGCGTGCTGAGAGAAAATAAAACAGAGGGTGCTTGGCTGCCCTGAGCTGGTGTGTCCAGGCCCTGAGGCTGGGCTGGCTCTGCAGCTACTTGGCATGGAGAGGAGGACAAACATGCATAAATTAGGAGCTCTTAAGGCCAGTTTCCTTCTTTGGTCCCAGAATAACTGGCCGAGGGCACTTGTATTGCAGCAGCAGACCAGCCCCTCCGCACTGACAGGTGACACTCTTTAGCGCTTCCCTTGTGCTGGCAGATCCACCACGACGTTAATTACACTGTGCAGCACTGCCCTGGCTAAAAAACATGGACGTTAAAAAAAACTAACTTCATCCCCCTCCTTGTCTTCACGAGATTTTTACAAACAAAAAAGAACAAGAGAAGTGATGGTAACTGCATTATTAATAACACAGAGTTGTAACTGATTAGTTTGGTTTCCTGTCCCGCACAAGGAAGATTGCATTGTGCTGTGACTATTGTCTTATGGGAACTCAGGCTGGATACCAGGTGTCTGTTACAAATGTTGGGCACCAAATTAAACACCCACACACCCTGAAAGGACAAGCAACATGACACAAAGAATTATTCATTTTGCCAGCAGTAAAATGACAAAGCACAGGAGTGATAAATGCTCTAGATAAACTCAGAGCTCAAATTTAATGCATGGGATAAGGACCTCTTTTTCCAAATAAAGACTCCCAACTCTTGCAGTTTCTTACTTCTCCATAATTTAGCTGTGCACATATTTGGCATTTAGAGTGTGACGGATTTACACATTTGCTATCAAATGAGCTGCAAGAGCTAATCAGCTCACGCAGAATTGCACATATTAATGAAGAAGGCTCTTCTGCATGCCTGAGATGTAGACACCCACTTAACTGGGGCACCAGAGACTAATTTGAAAAGATTTTGTTCACATAGCTCTTTTCCTATGATGAATGCTTGCAGGGAATCATGCTGTAGAGAGGGAGCAAGCAGTATCTGCAAAATCTGGCTAAATGGTTCTCATTACTGAGTGATGGAGGAGCAATAGGAAAGATAATTTATTAGTGGCTCAAAGCTAATGAGAATAATTAGCACTATGATGCTTTCTAAGCAAACACAGAAGAACTGTTCCTTAAGGAGTGCTGTCTCCATGCAGCAGTGCCGAGTGCTCTGGGCAGGAGGACAGGACTTCCAGGGGCAGGAATCTTACAAACCAAGGACCAGGGCAGCCGTGTGGAAACATCCAGACATCTTACAGGCCGGCATTAGAGCTCAAATTTCCTAAATTTTGGGGTAATAGACTGTCTTTTTTTCTATCTCTAAAACAGCTACACTGGGCTGATGAGTAGAGTTTACACTTCAGCTTAACTCCTCGGAAACCAGAGGTTGGAAATTGCTGCCTTGGATACTGAGATTTTTTGCAATATTGCGTCACACAGTGCCTTCCAAAACCTTGCAAAAGCCAAGCCAGTCGACAGTGCTTTGCAGGAAGTATTTCAGTAGCAATAGTCAGTCCCCAGGAATCCTGGCTGCCAGCAGAAAAAATGGCATTTGGCTTCATTTCCTTTGTAGACACCCAGGTATCCTCCTTCCTCACTCTGTAAATAAAAGCAGGATGTGCAGAGAAAACATAGCATCTTCTTATGACCAGTCAAAGAAACTAATGGGAAAAATTGTGGTTTCCAATCAGTTCCAGCACAGAGCAGTAATGTACACAACCGGATTAGCCAAAGGGCTGCACTCCTGTGGTTCCAGCAGAGCCATGGAACGCTCAGGGATGCTGGGCTGCCAAAGGCAAAGGGAATGCCAGCCTTTGGCTACAGTGCTCAACACCTGCTGATAAAAGCTGATTTCCCCCCACCTCTCAGTTTTCAGAATTTACTCCTGCAATCCCAGTGTTCCATTACAGACCCAATCACACTAAAGTAAGCTATTAAATTAAAACGAGGTGCACGTGGGCAGCAGTCCCCACTCCCCCGAGTGTCGTTTGGAGCAAATAGCTTGTTTCATAGTTTGTAAAACGCAGTTGGCAGGGGTTCAGTGTTATTCTAGGAAATCCATGTAGGCAACGTTTCTTTCTTGTAATATAGCACTATCAAAAATATGGAGAGTGATTCTGATTTTTATTTTTTAAAAGACAAACAGACAAAACATCTGTAGGCTACGTCGCCAGGTCTTGACTTTTCTTTTGAAAAGCAGTTCACCTCTAAAATCAACATCACCCATAAAGCAATTCCATCTGGAACAAGACTCTCTGATGCATTCTCTTAGAGCTTACTCATGATGGGAGTTTTATCTGCTTTTTTATTCCCAAATTAAATGCTGCAAGAACATAGACTTTACTTCTCTAATCTTTTTTTTGCCAGTAATATCAATCTATCTTTGCAGATACTATTTAAAGGATTTTAAGCTAGCAAGATTTGGGGACTTAATTTGGTCTGAGTGGGAGTTTAGAGAAATTCCCAAGGCTTTTTCACCCAACTGCAACCATTTAGGAGGGGCTTGGGGGTCAACATGACTGTCAGATCACAAATGCAATTTTACAGGGGAGGAAGGAGGAAATGGAGATTTGTTAGGCTGCTTTTCTTGACTCTAATTGGAAAGCAAGTCTCTTCCAGTCTCTCTTGGAGGAGTTGCTCTGGTTTGAACAAGTGAGGACACAGTTACTGGGTCAGAGATCATAGATGCATTACAGCAGAGCCAAATCATCCTCTGGGGTCGCAGGGGCTGGCATAGAACCTTATGCTCATCTTGGGACTCTCAACTTCTGTTTGCCATATCCCAGAATATTCACTCTCCTGGGAGCTTTTCCCTCCTTTTGATGGATGAAATAAATCCAGCATCTCAGGCTCTTTCATTACATGGGAAACCATTTCCTCTCCAGCTTCCAGTATGCACAAAATGCTTGGCTCTGCTGCCCTTCATCTCTTGGTCCAGCCACACGGCAGGACTAACACAGCCCTGTGGGCTATTTATATCTTGTTTAAGCCAACACTGGGGAACAAAGTGATGCACAATCCTTGCTCAGCCTCTCTGCTCTGTACACGTTTTACCCTTCCTCAACAAGATTTAATCGGCTTAGGGTTAACTATGTAGCGGATGTCCAAGACCTTTGAATCACACCTTAAAAAGACTGAAAGACCAAACCCATAATTGCAAGAGCAGAATCTCTGATTCACTGCAAACCATTTGTTATCAGCAATTAAGTTTCTTGCTGATAAATGATTCATGACTTGAAAGCCCAGATTACTCACTTTTAACCATGGCAGAAATTCCTGTGTGATTATGAACGCCTGGGCTACACATCTACTGCAACCGGCTGGAAAGTCTGAATGTGTGAAATGACCATTTAAATACAGAAAATAAGAGCTCTTACATGTATTTTTCATTCACAGTTTGTAGAAAATAATAACATAATTCAATTTCAACGTGACTGATGTGAATATAAACATAAACTGAGTTCACTAGCAAATATAAACACCAACTTTTGCTTTACTGGAGGCAACAGAACTAAAATAATGTGACTGATATCCAGACCTGGCCTACTAATTAAAAAGGCTTGGAAGCAAAGCTCCAAGCTCCTGGTACACTCTAGTTCACAGTAACTAAGGCTTTTGTCAGCCATTTGATGTAATCATTTATGGTGTTCAAAACTGCATTTTTCAAAAACCATTCAGACCATAAACCAGATGAGTCACGACCCTGTAACAGAAGGTAAATTATTATCAAATATTTTATATTTGTGCATTAACACATGATTAGCCAAGAAAAAATGAATGCCCAAGTCCAAAAAGTAACTGACAAAAGACTGAAGGGAAAAATGAGAAGCCTTAATTTTATTACGGTGTAACCAGCTGTAAGGAATTACTGGTCTGAAGCACAGTGTGCAATTGTCCTATCCTAAACATTTACTAAAGCCTATAATTCAGAATGATCCTGACCAGTGAAGTCACCGCTGGCAAGCTATCATTTTTTCCTTTCTTATTTTTGAAGAAGTCTACATTTCTCACCAATTAGCACAAACATAGGCACAGCCTATGCACAGAAATGCTCAACATTTTCTGGAGGCTGTATTTCGTTAGTGCCAGCTGCTTTGACTCTGAGATCAAAAGAGATGCAGCAAGTTCTGGACCGATCAGGTTTGATAGTTTGCTAAAAGCAGAAGAATTCCTGTTTGAGATCAAATGGCTTCAATATGTATTGTTTCCTAAATGCAGGGTAGAGTGCCTGCTACTTACATGAGGATAGCTTGAAATACAGAATTATCGTGATCTTCTGCAAAAGCGCTATACACAACGTAAGTAACTGTGCTAATTGAAAGGAAAAAAATCAGAGTAAGAGACTTCATAAATTAAGCTAGTTTTACACTATGATATTATGTACTGTCAGGCAGCTGATTTTTTTGGGTGAAGAGGCTCATCAGGTGCCTAATAAGAGAAGATACTTGGCACAGCTCCATGGCCATTCCCATTGATGTCATGGTTAACAAGCTGGCTACCATGCAAGGCCAATCAGGCTACTGCTATTCCACAATACTCGCTAATGGCTTCAGCAGCTTAACGGTGCCAAACATACAGTGCCATTAATTAGGCAAGAGAGGGAAGGAAAAAACACCCAGGAAGGAGGTAAGATGCCATTCACCTCCCGAGCAGCCCTCAGCACGGCCTGCGGATCCAAACTAGAAGAAAACGAGCCGGGCAGACTGAGGAGCAAGAGGAATGTTTCAGAGGCAGGTCACAGCTCTCTGCTGTGAGCTGTTTCGTGCCCCTTGGTGTGCCAGGGCAGAGGGAGGCTGACCCTCACAGCACCACACACCTGCAGTGCTGCCCAGCACTCCCACGGCCGGCACGTCCCAGCCACGGGCCGTGGGAACTCATCCCTCTTCCTAAGCCACCACCAGCTGTGGTCATTCACCCAGTGGGGAAGAAGCTGAACAAGGCTGATTAATGATAAAAATACTTGTCTTTTTTAAAATTTATTTTTAGTTCAAGGTGAATCACAACTTCCTGCCCCTCCCTCTCCCCTCCTGCAAAGACAGAAGTACCTCCAGATAAACTTTTTTTTTTGTTTAAGCATCAAAAAGTGTAACACGTGTCAACTGCTACTGATACAGGTTTTACAGTGGTGACTGTCAGAGAGAGAGATTGTTTGTGCAACTCCTTAAGGAGCAAAAAGGAAAAATCCCTCCTACAAATGCAGATAAAGTTTTGGAATGTAAACAGGTAATACACACAACTACTGCATTACCAGAAGTATTATGCATTTAGTATTATGCATTTCTCAAAACAGTTGAACATAACACTTTACAACACATATTTGATATGACCCCATCATAACTTGAAGGGAGACTGTGTACCCTGTAACAGTAACCATGTACCCCTATAAGATAGTCATTCCTGCCATAATTTACAGATACATTTGACAGTATTGATGCTAAAGGAGGAGGGTTTTTAATTTCACCCATGCTCTGCTGATTTTTAATGCGTGGCTTAATTCACTCAATACATTTGATAAAGGTATGTAAACAGCTCTGATTTAAAGACCAGACAGGTTTAAATGAAATTAACAGATCTGGACTGGTCAATGGTAATGTCTTCATTAATTCAGATACCTTATTTATCCCTGAGCACCATAAAATTGTTCCTCTCAAATCTCAGTCAAGAACACATAACTATTTCACAAGAATGTAAAACTGCATTTGAATAAATCTGTGTCTTATAAATCCCATTTTCCTGCACTGATTTAAACAAAACATAACAAAACAAACCCAAATGAAACCGTGTCCCCTCCCCTTTGTTTTTTACATGTACTGCAATACCAGAACAAAAATTTCACCCTAACAAACAACATCACCTACAGACACGCTACGGACTACAAAAATATTGCATAGGAGTGTCAGTGGGCATAGTCTCCCAACATGAGAGAAAATGCTAAGTTTTCTTTAAAACATTATGGCAACATTCTAATTTATTTTCCTTTTAAAAATCAAGTGGTTTCACTTTATTTCAAAATTGTACAAAATGGCCATGGCTGTTTATAAAAAAAAGTCTCTGTCTTGAGAATATGTGAAGTCTCAGGTGCATCAACAAAAGACCTGGAACCATTCACAGTGCAGCGGAAAGCTTCTTCTGAGGCAGAAACTACAATTCATCCTTCTTCTTTCCTACTCTTTCATGATCTCTTTCTCTGAGGGTTCGCATGAAAGTAGTGAATCCAGATTCCTGGTTTTGAAGGAAGAAAAATACGGGTCATATTTTTACCAGCAAAGCAAAACAATGCATCAAGAACACTTTGAGCTTCTGTATCCAGGCAGAATATAAACGAAGGAGCAGTTGTTTAGTTTCCATACTCCGCAGCAGAATAGAAACTAGGGAGCAGTTCCTGCTGCTGCACTGTCTCATCGTGCCATGCTCTGGTCCAGTGCTGCTCCTCTGAAAGGGGAAAATATCCACGCACATCCCACATGTCAAACTTTGAAGAGATGGGACACACAGAGAAAGTCCCTAAAACTCACAGGACAAGGTAAAATCTGTCACTAGGAGTGCCATTGATGCCTTTTTGTTGAGAACACTCAAAAGACATTTTCAAGCTGCCTTTGTATGCTACTTGTATCATTTTAAAAGCAATTACTGGATTGTTTGTTGACTATACATACATTTGCCACTCATCCTCTAACAGTTTTGATCATGATTTTCCTCCTTTTCCAAACCTTCCAATGATGGAAATCACTTTTTTTTGAAGTTACTATTAAAATTACTATCAAAAATTTCAAACCTGGTTGTCTAGATGCCAATCTCTGTATTTCAACTTATGATTTAAGGCTGTTGAATACCAGCAGTTTCCTTTTCCACAGAGAGCTGTGAACACAGCTCTCAGGCATTTCAGAAGGCTCAGATGAGTGGAGGTGTGAACACCTGTGTTGGAATACACTGTCTACTGGTACCCCAACACTGAAGTTTTCTGGGCAAGTAACACAGCTCCCACCCAATCTGACCATTTTTGCATTTAAACAATCACAGAACACATCACTCAAAACTGGTGATGAAGAGGGAAAATACCAAAGGTAGAGAGCAACTAACAGAAGTCAAAGACTTAAAACAACGCTGGGGAACAACAAAACAAAATAAACCCAAACCAAACCACAAAGCTTTTAGAAGGCTGAACAACAAAAAGCTTTTCTAAAACTACTCACTATTCTTCCACTGAAAATAAATGAAGTGACAAGCTTCAGCCATTTGTCACCTGGAGACATCTGGCAATCAACAGCCTCCATGACAGGCACTGGGCTAAGCACTGCCTCCAGCATTACCATGATAAGAGATAACAAACCCTAATTCAATGCTGCACAAGGAGAAGATCTTAGGTCCCCAGAGAGGTGGAAGGGGAACAGAGCAGCCATCAGCAGAGAGACTGAGATGTTCCTGTTGGGTAATTTTTACCCAAGAAAGGGTTGGCTGCATATAGGGGATTTGTTAGTCCACTTTCCAGCATATGGATAAGTATCTCCCAACCCCTGTGGCCTCAGAGCACTCCTGTGTTGGATATAAATTCTATTTAGAGCCACCATGGATCCTTCCTTTTATATCTTGTTTCTCTAAGAATCGATTAGAGAGCAAAAACTGCAGCTGAAATCTTACTTCAATTGTTTGCTACTGCACCCATCTTTACTTTTAAGAAAAGATCCAGAATTGGAACTAAACACAGTATCCATAACAACGGCTGGATCAGCACCATGAAATGGTAATTACTGGGGTCCAAGTATGCTGAAGAAATCTGGGAGGCGAAGCTCCAGGAAGACTTCCTCAAGATCCTGACTAACAGAGAACCTCAGAACCTGGCTTTTTAATTCATCCTTCTGTATAATTTTCTGAGCTCTAACAGCAACAATAACTTTAAGGGAAGAATCTTTTTTCAAAATCACTGCATGGCTCAAAGACCCCAAGATTTCTTGCAGACCCCAGGCAATCACTGGCTGCTGAGGAGCAACCTCCCTCTAGGAGGTTATGACAAAGGCAGCCCACAAATAATTGAATTGCTTCCTTATTTTCAGGCACTTTACAACCACTGAAGGCATTATGCCATTTCTGCCCCCATTTCTTGCACTCATAGCATATAATTAGCTGGCCACAGCAGGACAAAAGAATGAAACTTCGGCCCAGGGGTAGATGGCACGATTTGTCTTCCCATTCTGAGTGCCAGGAGTGAATCTGATTCAGGGCAAATGAGATATTTACTTTCCCCTAGTCTCCAAAGGACAGCTTTGTCCTGGCTATAAAACCAATGGTCTGTCACCATTTGGCAGCCTGGTGGACCTGTAACATGTTTGCAGTGTCCATGCGATCCAGAACTGACAGGAGTTAAGTCCTGTATTTTCTGGCATTTCTGCCAGCAGCACATGCAATAAACCCTTCCCTTTCACTCAGTCCAAATTCACTCACAGACTTCAGCTTAAAGAATAAAATATACAAAGAGCATTACCAAATCTAATCCTTTTTCCTCTTCTCATGTCCCTAAAAATAGACCAAGTGTGTTCCTAATGCAGAGATGTACAGGGGTGTGGTACACAATGATTCATCCATGTAAGACAGCAACAGAAGCAGTTCAACATTCTTCCAGCACGGTAAAGATTCACTCTGCAGTGTTCATTTGCAAGGCAGGACAGGCAGAGGAGACTTTCCTCCCTGTACCAGGTGATGACTCTTGCTTTCACTTACCCCTCGATCTCCAGTATATTTTTCCACAAATTTCCCGTAGTTGTAGTAGTTGAAGGTGGGGTAGCCATCGACCCCCTCCTGCTTACACAGGTCGTGATTCTGTCCTTTGGCACAGTCCACTGCAGCGTAGGCGATCTGAAACGCAAGAGATCACACTGAGGCAGGAGAAGACAAAGCAAGAGCCCATTTCATGGTGATGCTGCTGCAGCTTAGCCTTAGCAATGAGAGAGACCCAAGTCTTCTACCAAACATGCAATGGCTTCTGTAAGGGCTCAGCTGTGGAGGGAGAGCAGAGGGTGGTCATCACCTGGCCCGCACAGCTGCAGGGCACATTCAACTCACAGAGCAGAAAATCACCTTCCCAGCCTTCCCACTGAGCTCTGCGTTAGACTCCAAACAGGAAATCCAGAGGCTGGATTAATAAAACCAAATCTAGGCACAGTGGTCACAGCTCTGTCATGCTGCAGTATTTTTCCTCTACTTTGGTTTTAAGTGATGAACAGTGACAGTGGCTTTGGTGATGGTAACGACCTACCTAACCCAACCTCCTTCCTGTGGCATGGCTAATGCTCGGAAAAGTTACCAAACATGGCTGGTCACTTATGCAGCCTACTCACGGATTAATGATTTCTACTCCAAATAGCTTTTCTAAACTCCATGCATTTCTTCCAAGGTCAAATGGGAATGGGTGAAAGGCCAGAGCATCGTCTACCAAGCACTGCACATAGGGAAAAAGGTTGCCTGCTTACAGTCTTGGCCTGGGTTTGTATTTCCTTTCCTGTCTTTTTTCAGGACTGTACATTATATGCAGCAAAGTGGGCTTTAATTCCTTTCGAAACCTCTAGATGCTACTGTCACACAGACAAACCCTGAGTAGGAAAGAGCCTGCCACACTCCCAGCCTGCTGGCAGTGGAGCAACACCCTCAGTCCCTGCCTGCTTCCACACAGGGTGAGGAAATGCAGCCTCACAGCCCCAGAGCAGCAGCTCTGAACATTCAAGTCCTGACTCTGAAGTATTGAGGAGGGGTTAGTCTTAACAGTTCTGATGCTGAAATAAAATGTAATTCATAGGCTTCCACTCAAAGCAACTGAGCCCTGTGCTGTGATTTCACCCTGACTGTTCCTGCGAGCAGCAGTTCGGGCTCTGAACGCAGGCTGCTCACACCAGCTCTGCCTTCACAGCCTGAGCCAGGCGCTGCTAAGCACGTTAAAGTACAACCTATGTAAAGAAACTAAACAAATTAGAGGAATGACTACTTGCAACTTTTTTGTGGGTTACAATTTATCAAGTGCTAATTTCCTAGCAGACACATCTTAATTTGAAATTTCTGTTCCACAAGCCTCCTTCAAACGGCTGATCAAAATACCTTTTGCTTGCATAACGTTAGGGTTGCAGTTGAACTGTTCTTCCATAATTAAAAGATCACTTAATATTCCACAAAGCCCTCCTGTTTCATGGTGACACTGTCAAAATGAGAAAACCTGATCTCATTATCCTAGCAGTAATTAAAGAGATTGGCAGAGCCAACTTCAGTTGACTTGCTTGTTGTGTTTTGGCTTTGAAAGTCTGACAAGACAATACTCAGTATGATCTTGCTTGGTCTGTCTTCAAGTGGAAAGTACTAGATAGAGTGAACAGTGTTCTTACCTTAAATAGCTGGTTTCTGGTTTCTGATTTTAAACATTAATAAGGCTATTACAGAACCAGGACTCTTGAGAGCTGTTAAAAACATGCATGATCCCATTTTTTTTCCTTTTTGTAAACACAAAGACTCCTACACATTCAGGGCCAATTTAAATGAAAGGTTAGGAATAATAAACTGCAAAAGAATTTCACCTAAGTATTTCTGCCTTCCTGACCTTAGCAGCGAGCCAAAATTTAGAGCTCTGCTGGCTACTTCTGTGTAAAGAAAAGCTTAGAATGGAGACAAACATTTATTTCATGACACAGCATGAAGGCAGAAAGAATACTAGAAGTCCTGGTTTCCTAAAATCTAGAAGAGTAAATAAAATAATATTTTTTCTCACTACTCTAAATATCACACAGGGAGAGATTGCAGCCAGAAAAAGGGGAAGCTATGCACGTGCTCATCCAGATCTTAGTTGCTGGTTTGAGACATGAAACTGTTGTGACTAAAGACCCATCTGTTCTTAGTGTCTTGGATGTTAAGAAAATTAGTTTTTAGTACACTGAAAGGAAGAGAGAAGAAGGAAGAGAAGCTCTCTTAATCTGTACATCTGGAAACATCTAAACCGGTACCGGCTGGAGCAAAGAGTCCAATTTTATTTACAATAGGCTTTTGTGAGAACAGAGAGCAGTGCAGGAATGCAATGCTATAAGCTGCTGTTACGACCTGGTTCAGAACATCTCCACCTGTTGCCTCAGACCAGATGACTGATGGACGTTAAGGAGGTGGCTCCTGACAGAAACGCTCACTAGCGTCCTTGAGACACTGCTCTCCTCTACAGCACATGGGAACCTCGGCTGGTCCATCTGTGCCTTAGTCGTGCACACAAAGATCCCAGTCTACGTCTGTCCACAGCAGGCACGGGAGCCCAGGCTGTGTCTAATCTAACAGGTCATTTGGGGGACCTGTCCATGGTCTGTGCTCCCTACAACGCTCCTAATGCAAGCTCCCACACAGCCCCACCCCTGCTCCTGCAAACACCATTTTGAGCCCAGCTCTTCAGAACACACACGTTTGGTTATTTTTACAGCCACTGAGAGAAGAGGAACGGCGATTTTCAAAAGCCTTGTAACTCATACAGACGTGAGCAAAATTTCATAGAGAAACATCTAATTCCCAAGACTCTATCTGAGGCTGCATTTCAATGCCTGCTGCCAACAGTGGCTGAGTAAGAGTACTTAGGAGAGCTTGAGTGATTACTTTAGAGTGGAAATGTTAAGGCAGCCTAAATATAGAGGTTGCTACCATCTCTGTGCACTCATTATCATAGCATCACAGTCCTAATTGTCTTGCCTGTCTCACAGCGGAAGATCAAATACAGTGCACTGAGAGAAGAGAAAAGTAATGCTGGAAAACACTTGTAGCAAAACACACTTCTGGACTGAGGACCAATTCTCATCTCCATTCCATCAGCTCCAGACAGCTGAACTCTGAGACACACCAGAAATTCAGCAAATAGCACTGATGCCCTTTGCCTCTTTCCGTTTGTGTTTTCATGGAGTATGAATACTGAGCTCCATTGCTGGTAGAGGTATGTTCTACCAGAGTGAATTCCTGCATGGCTCTACTGAAAGGCTGCATGTAAAAAGATGCAGAGTCCTGGCTCAAGTGAGCAGTAATAAACTGTGGGAAAGTTTCCCCTCATTCTCAACCCTCTTAGCAACAGTCAGCTTTTCTGCTTCACTAAAGAAGGAAACTGAGTCAGGAAAAATAACAACCCAAAAAAATCTCTCTCAAAATGTGGTTAAAGACTTCTGGAGAATATTCCTCTCAAAACTGATTTTCATATTTAACTACCAGCAACAAGTTACACAGAAGTGCACTGGAGAGCACAGGTTAGCAAGACCTACATGCTTTGACCTGCAAACCCGCTAAGTTTATTCTACTAGAAACTGCAGACATACTAAGACATCTGTAATAGGTGTCCAGGAGCCAAGACGCTTGGCATCACCTCTCACAAATTCCCTCTCATCAAGAGGGAAAAACCCGCTAAAAATCTGTGAGAGAAAGAAACTCTGCTAACACTGGTCTAACATTTGTGTGTGTGTGTGTCCATTATGGAAAAATTGAGTGTAACAGCTTTCAGAAGGCAAGATTGATTTTATGGAGATTTTGATTGTTAGGGCTGAAATTTAATTTCTTGAGCTTTCCTCTAACCAGAGGGGAAAATCCACTGAAAAAACATTTCAGGGAGAAAAAGCTGTAAGTGCTGTATCTGCAACATGCACAAAACTCCACGGGATTATGGATTCTCTATAACCCAAAGCTCTGCTGCCTTAGATATTGACAATACATCATTATATACAAGTCCTTTCTCCAGAGCCGATGTTCAGGTCTATCACCAGCCTGTTCAGTAGCTGTAGCAGGAATAGAAATGTTATCAAATGAAAAAATAATCAATCAGAAACTGTGGACCCCAAAGGAAGTTGAGTACATCCAGCTTTCTCAATTTTACAGGTAGTTCCTCACTACTGGTACGCATTGTATAATAATTAATAGTATCAGGTGAGTAGGTACAGTAATGCACAATAATGATAACAGCAACAGCAACAACCCACCAAGTAAGTATGCATCTCTCCACAGTCAGTATAGGTTAATATGAGTCTAGAAACATCTGGGACTGGAAAATACCTTTACTTGAAAAAGGAATCCCACAACATTTCATGGTTCTACCAAAAAACTGGGAGCTTAACTACAGAGTTGCAAACTTAACTCAGCATTGCAATAGACTGTGAGCAGTGTATGAGCAGCTCTGAAGAGCTCTGAGGAAATGGAGCATGGCATATTTTTCAGATGAAGAGGACTGATCACAAAAGCTGAGCCGTTGCAAAAACCAGAACTTTTTATTTAGGTGCTTCAGGAGAAGTGGAGCTATGCTGAAAATGTGACCACTGATCTCCATGTGCCCCAACTGTAACAGAAGGGTGATGCCTTATTTTGTTATTAAGTGTTAGAAGGAAAAAGAAGTACTAGCAGTATAATCTAATCATACATCAGAAATCACAGTTCCCTTCCAACAGAATTATGAAACAACTTTTTGCTCTAGAGGGATCTTACAGGTAAGAAACACAATTACATTCAACAGTTCAAACAGATGTGTAGAAAACTGAAAGTGGGATCCCTTGACCTTCCAGGTAACTCCTCCTTTCTGTTCTTAAAGCTTTCTTTTTAACAGTTTATCTCCCAGTCACCACATGATGATATAGTAAAAATAACCCCCTGCAATCCTAGCTGCCACACACTGGTTTATTGATTCAAGAAAATAAATCTCTGCTAGAGCTAATATTGACTTTTGTTATGAAAATGGAAGTGAACAGCTAACTGAATATTGATTTGAGAGAGGAATGATATTTGATAAGCTTAAAAAAAGTAAAAACAAAATTGCAGCATGGAAATAAATGCTTCCAAACAACATTTTTAAAGTATAATCAATTCCAGATGACAATTACCTGATTACTAGTAAAAAAGTCTGTTGTTGCCAAATGTCTTAAAAGCACCTATAAATAAGACAGATGTGCATTCTTCCCTATGATTACTCCAGAGGTTTCTATTTATATCACCTGTTCTGGATCCTAACAGCAGTTAGGGACTCGTCTGCTAAAGCTTGTTGCAATTTAGCTACTGTTCTCAAAGTGTAAGGCCTTGCAAGTGGGAGATTCATTACCAGCTGCCCAGATGTGGCATGGCAGCATTGCAGGAGGTGCAGTTCATCAGTTGTTCTCTAAGCAGGCCTATTTGCAAAGGGGACATCCAGCACTACAACGTGATGTACAGTGCTAACATCACCATATTTAATGAGTCTAATTAAAAAGAAATTCAGCACATGCTTTTTAAGCAAACAGGGATCAAATTCCTTGCCAAACTAAAATATTAACTCATTTGGATAACTCTGTACAGTCATTTGGTTGGTATAATAATTTTAAACTGATTCACAATACACATTGGGGACCCACCAGTTTCACTGCTGACTGGCAGCGCCGCACTAACACCTCAGCTCACCCCATCTGCTGCACCCTTTCCAGCTATCTCTGCCACAGCTGTTTCTGTAGGAACTCACTAGAACCCAGCTGTGGTGCTCTGATTTGGGTCAATGCATTTGTACAGGAATAGTCTCCTGTGAAAATGGGAAGATTGGTCAAAGAGCAACTCCTTTGTGGGAGTGCCAGAGATTTGTTACTGAGAGGCCTTGAAGAGTCAAGAGCCTTCAGCAAATCCAAGCTGGAACATCACGAATCAGTTCCTTCAAGCTGAGCTTTAGGATCAGCCAAAAGGCAGAATGCAGATTTTTTTAAAGATTTAGTTTTCAAGAGAGACTGTGGAGCAGTTACTGAATGTGCCTTCCTGCTCTTCAATCTGTTCAGCAAAGTGACAACCCTCACATTTGCATTTTCTGACATTCACTGGTCACTGCCAGAACCTGAGCTGTAGGGCACTGGCCAAAGGCTTTCCCGGGGCAGCTGTGTGCTAAGGCCACAGCGCCCCAAGCTAAGAATGCTCCAGATGGATTTTTTTTCCCCTTTTAAATAACTGAAACAATACGCTCACTGCCACTGGAGTAGCCTCTCCACTGATCTGGTCCTACTGGCACTGAATTTCTCCAGGAAGATGGAAAGACTGGAGGCTGTGGTTTGTGGGTCTCAGCCTGAGCCGTGTTTTGCAGCAGTCACAGGACTGCCCCAGGCCAGCGAGCGTGCTGGGGATTCTGGCTACGACCACCAGCAGTGATGTGGCCAATGAGAGCTGACATTTGGGGCCAATGTTCCGAGCAGTGCATTTTTAAACTCCAACTCCAGCGGTGCAGATGATGAAAAAGTACAGAGCATTACACACAGCCCTGGGGGAGGGGGGCTTCTGCGCCAAAACCACCTCCTTGCAGTCAATCTGCAGAGCCAGAGACACGTACTTAACAGCTTCAAGCTCTGCTCATCTTCAAAATTCCAATGTAAAGACTCAAAGTCTCCCAAAGGATACCTTTTAAGATACCATTTGTAACCAATTCAAGGCTGGAATGTTTTTGATTGTTCTTTGGCTTCTGCAAGATTAAATGTTTAATTAAAAGACCCTTCTTTTAAAAAGAAGATACAATTTAAATGCTACCATACTCTGTTAAGTGAAAAACCTTTCTCCAGGGGAAAAAAGGACAATACTACAGAAATGAAGTAGTGAAAAGAATCTACTACTTAAAATGAAAATTATTAATCTTGCTCTGTTTTTCAAAGAATAAATACTTCCTTTCTCTTAAGGAGTGAATTTACCAAAGTTTGAAACCCTACATAACTACAAATTAGTTTGAAGGCTCAGTCCAGTTTGAAACATGGGAATATGCCCCATGCTGCTTGTGGGAACTGCGATGTACCCTTCTAAAGTCTAAAACAGGTTTGTTTTCTTTTCCACAATGGCACAAACTGGCAACAGGAAGCACCTTGGCAGGTTATAGCTGTACACAATTAAATAGGGGCTCCCAACATAATCAATCCCTGGCACTTTCATAAGTCATTGGGGTGGAATAACATCATTCTCCCTAACTGCACACACCTCTTTAAAACTGTACCAGCCTTAATATTCCCTACTGGCTCTCCTGTTCCAACTCATTACATTTTATATCTCCCCACTTCAGCCTTAAACTAAAGTTAAGAGTTGCAACCGTCAATCACTGCTCTGCTCTTGGAGTCCTTTCATAACCTGCAGTCTGAAGGAAAAACTTCCCAGGCCTGCATTTCCCACCACCACCCTGTCCAGCTAACTGTGCCATGATTCAGATTGCTTGTTAACACATCCTGGGGCTCTAATAAGCAAGTTTCACATTGTTTGGTACATTTGTTTCACCTCCTCTGACTGAAATTTTAATGAGTTTAAGAAAGAGAGGCTTCGTTAGGAACTACCAGAAAAATGGGAAAACAAGGATACTTTCTCAGAGATCTTGGAAACAAAAAAGTAACCAAAAAGCATCTGAGCAAACTTATTTACAGCAGTAGGAGAACTAAACGCTGCATGCCTATGAATCTTCTGTGTGCCAGAGGGCAAAAGTGATGGACTCCTAATTTATGCAGTCAGTGATACAAGAATGATTTGTTTCTTGTCAATCTGATGCATTTTCTGTGAGTTACAGAACAGATGAGAGGAAAAGAGAAAAAATTACAAAAATGCTTCTGTTATGGAGTACAACTGTTACAAAATTACCTCTTCATTTAGAATATAGAATAGGATAAACTATTTCAGTTGGATGGGACCTACGAGGATTATCTAGTCCAGCTGCCTGACCAGTTCCGAGCTGACCAAAAGTTAAGGCCTGCTGTTAAGATGTTGTCCAAATGTCCCTTAAACACTGACAGGCTCAGGGCATGGACCACCTCTTTAAGGAAGTTTGTTCCCGGGAATGATCACCTTCTTAGTAAAGAAGTGTTTCTTACTGTGCAGTCAGAACCTCCCCTGGCACGGCTTTGGACTAGCCCCACATATCCTGTAACTGGATTCCAGGGAGAAGAGCTCAGCATCTCTCCCTCTCTGTTTCCCCTCCTGAGGAAGGTGTAGAGAGCAATTTCCATATTAAATGGCCAAATCTTTTCCTTGCCACACCTAAACGCAAAGCAATTGTGAAGTTGGAACAAATTCAGATATCAGAATGAAATATGGTTCCCTGAAAGACATCAAACAGGTTCCTACCTAGTTATCTGGTTAAATCCAGTGGCTCAAGTGTTTTTTCTTTAAATACTAGATTTAGATCTGCATGTGCTCAGTTAAAAAATGGTTCAGCGGATGCAAGGAAATTACCCAGTGTGATTCAGCCATCAGCTGCATTTTCAAGGCTGAAGCATCAGGGTCCTAGAAGAACATCCTGGGCTCAAGTCAGCCAACTTACAGAAAACATATTATATTTCGTGCTGTGCCAGCAAGGATTAGTTAGTTATATGAATGAGGTCTTCAGGTCTGTCACACAACTTGTGGTTTCTCTACACGCACCCTAAGAGCTGACAAAAGTTGAAGGGGAATGAAGATGATGTGAATTATCTTTATTTAATCCCTCAATGAGAAAGAATTGTGTTTCACTTCATACAAAGTAACTGGTACACAAAGACTTAAAAATAAAAGACAGCAGATTAGGGAAAACAGAATAGGTTGGAAGTGTAACTCAATTTGACCATAAAAGACACAACCCCTATGATGCAGATACATTTCTGCTAGTGTAACAGCAATTTTATCTACAAACATATCACCTTATCCATAAACAAAGCCTATAAACTACAAATTATGGAAAACATTCTTAAATACCACAGAAATAATTAACAGCAAGTTACCTTGCGATCTTCTTTAAAGACTTCAGCAGCAGTTGTGAAATGTGGAATGGCATTTTTACAGTGGGGACACCCTGTTTGACACAGGAAGAAAAAGACATCATAAACTTTAGTCATAGGGAAGATACTGGGACAAACTCAAGACGAAAGGTGAATCAGTGGAAAACTTAAATTAAAAATCACTCTAGGCAGAAGTTCTCCAGTTCTGGAATGAGCAGGACAAAGCATGTGTAGACCATGTGTCAGCTACATGAAAGTAAGCACATGTTTAAAATCCCTGTGCCTTCAAGCAGTTTAAGTGTGCATTTACAGTTACACAACATCCCATACAGGGGCCATGGTGCAGGGGGCTCTTCCCTATCACCAGTCCCTGAAGGGCACTCTGAGCCCACCAGCCACAGACAGATCATTGCCCTGCTCTGTACCTCCGGGTATTGCCAGGTAGGTTATTACTGCTGCTGCTACAGATACCAGCTACATCTGGGCATGGGAATAAAGACAGCACAGCTGGGAACAAGAGGCTGGAAGTTGGAAAGGAAGTTCCTGGGAGCATTTATAAGATTTGGAAATGGTCTGTGTTAAAGCCAAGCCATTTGGAACATAAGGGAGGGGAAGAGAAGCAAGTCCAATAGGCCAGACATCTTTCATGGATGGAGAGCAGATGTCCAGTCCCAGGTTAGGATGACTGCTGCTGGCCTTCCTGGAGACCTTCCTGCTGTTCACCACAAATGGGCAACCCCTGAAGAGTTCTACAGACACAGCACACAGGAACCCCAGAGCTTTGTATGGGAGATGGGCTGATACTTCTTTGTACCACTGCAGCATTGAACAAAAGGCCAGCTGATCCCTTGCTTAAATATACGCTGCATTTACTCAAACATTTCCAAAGAAGTCACAGAAGGGAAACTAGAACTGTCCTTTTGATTCAGGGTTCAGATGTGACTGCTGTTAATTCAGAAGCAATGTCTACAAATTATTGTCTATGAATAATCTAAACTACTCTCAAAACATCATTACTATACTAAGTAAGGCTTTGAAAAGGAAAGTACCTGCATATGTGTAATAAATTACTTTTTTTCAAACCCAGCACAGAGGCTGATCCCAAGCAAAGACTCAAGACACTATTTTTTGCTTAGAAGCACGTTAAAAAAGGAATGGACGCACTTCAGTCAAGCCTGTGTAATGCTGGCAAAGGAGTTCATCCTGCTATTACTTCTGGATAGGAACAGAAAAATCACAAATGAGTAGCTCACAAGCACCAATTACAGCTTATACTACTGTTGTTTACCAGTATTTTACATGATGAACAAGTGTTACTTTTAAGTCAGGACTGAACAAATGCCCTCTTAGGAGACTTGCAGCCAACCTCCTAAGCTACGCTCACTCTTCTAGCTGACAAGAAAAATAGTGTTTGTGCATAAACACTGCACACCCCTTTCCTCAAAGGAGAGGCTGAACACCCCTTTCGGCTTCACCAAAATGTAATTTCATTGCTTACATGCACTGCTTTGAATTTTAGAGCATTTCTTTCTTCGGAATAGGATTCTGAAAGCACTGCAGTGACACACCTGTGTAAATACACTGAGAGCCTATGCAGTAGCTAAGTACCAGAAAGTCAAGGGGATGTTTCCTGGGAAACTGAGGCACTTCTGTAAATCCATCTTAACAGCTTCAAACTCTTTACACAGCACGATGGCAGCTGTCCTGTGGCAGCTGTGCTTCAGTGGGAGACAGTGCAATGTTCTACAGCTTGCAAACTGTTAACTTTGTTGAGTCGTTCAGTATTTGCCTGGGAGAAAATGGTCAAGAAAGAAAAGGAGGAGGAGGAGAAAGAAGAGAAGAAAGAAGAGGAGGAGGCTGGGGTTTCAGGCTGCTCTCATGTCCATCAGCCCACTTTGGTGACCCACTTTCTCCCTTACCACTTGTCTGGCCTGTCTGCCTGATACTGAAGAGCCTGCAGGTCAAGCCTGTCTCTTAACAAATCTTGGATAATTTCCTGTACTGTGGGGGGACTGCCTTGGTTGACTTGTTAACACTGCTCTACAAAAATAAATCAGAACTGGTGACGACATCGAAAGAGAATTTCAGAAACAAAAAATGGATAAAAATCAGGCACCTCTAAAACAGGAACACTTGTTCTTAACTACATGCTGCAGTTTTTCTGGAAAGCACTTCCAACTGTTACACTAAAACATAAAGGCTCCTAAAAACTTAAACCCTTCAGGTTCCCTTTTTTGCTTATGATTTTGAGCTTGAAATTTAGATTTCACCAAAGAACATCTTTTAAACCCTCAATAAAAGTTATTTCAGGACAGTAAGGCCTCTCTCAAAGCCCTTAGTGAAACTGCAGCAGGTAAGAGCTCTTCATGGGCCACACTCCTCAAGAAAATCAGAACACAAATAACAAGCATATTCTTCCACACAAAAATACCAAATCCAATACCAAATCACAAGAAGTTACCTTCATTTACCCATCTGAAGCTCCATCCCTCCTCCCTTCACTTCTCTCTTGGCCCAACCTCCTTTCTTTACTGCACTGTGCTCGCAAAACTAAAACACAACCATATGGCTTTTGGCAGAGCTGCCTCCAAGTCCAGTAGGCATTTTGTTAGCCTTGGACATCCATCCACGGAACAGATGTGAATGCTACACTGAATTCCCAAGGAGTTTCAAGGAGTCACTGAAAAAGGGGGAAGGAGCACATCATATGGAACAGCAGAACTTCATCTGTTACAACTTAGAAGGATTGCCAAATGCAGCAAACACTTGGAAGTCACCCAACCCAGTCATTCTATTTAAAGCACACATGCCAAAAAAAATAAAAGCAGAGGTTGATGTCTTCATTTTGACAGACGGAAAACTTGTTCTCCCCATTCCCTCTTCGCACCCACTATCACACATTTATTTTAAGTGTTAACGCTATCTTCTAGATTCGAAAGTGCAAAGAAAGGAAATGTACTGAGCACAGTACATGAGGATAGGAAGTGTGCAGCCTCCTTACAAAGGATTTTTCAGATGGGCTGCAATGGAAAGAGATTAAACTGGTGGCATATGAAGGTGTGGGTAAGGTGTCAAGAACTAAAAGGTCCTGCCCCTTCTCAGTCACTATGGACTAAACAAGTGGGAAAATTAATTTTAGTTGAATAATTTGGATCCTGTGGTAAGCACACAAACTTCCTGGAAGGACAAGAAGTGGAGTTTTAACTGAGGAGCACTGAAAGCAGCACTTCTGGTAGCAGAGCCTTCTAACACAGATGCAGGTCTTTGCTTTAAGAATTTTCTTTTTTCATTTTTACAACAGTGTCAAATTTGATCTCAACAGGGTTAAGAGCAGATGTGAACTGAACAGTAATTTCCTGTGCCTGACTTGAGAAATGTGAAAGAAACGTGCTCCTGAAACATCCTGCCTTTCCACAGGATCCCAGTACCGGCACTCAAAACCTCTGATCATTCCTGCACATCTCAAGATAACTCCATTTCCTAATGCAGAAACACAGTTGCATCACCCAGTAGGAAAACAAGAGAACTTGCCATCTAAGGCACGTGCAGTAGCATGTGCTGAGGCCATTCCCTGTTCACAATCAGCAAACAATACAGCTTTAACAGAGCTCTGGCCAGGCACTCTCACCTCTGCGCTCAGAATCTGGCTCTCTGGAGGACCCCCATACCATCCATGGTGGCATCTGCTCCCCCTGACCTGCCGGGGCACGAGGGCTGCCTGCTTAAACCCCAAGTCTCTGGATCCATGTGAGAACACCTGCAATTGAGGAGCTCTCAAGTTCTCTTTGCCTTTGTGCTACAAATTTAAGAAAATTTACACAAACCCAGTATTTTCTACAAGGTTTTTCTCCACCATTCATGTTTGAAAGTTGGTAGGAGCTGTAGTACAGTCACAGCAGGCACCATCACATTCCTCACCTTGAAAACCAAGTAGTTCTCGACTGAGCCAGTATATGAGAAATATGGTTTCTGAGGGAAAAACTCAAGAGAAATGGCTGATGAACAGCAGACGAGGGAAATCAAGCAAGCAAGCAAGCAGGCTTCACTCAGAGCCATTATCACTGAGGGGAGAGGGAGTCAGATTAAATCTCCTCTAATTAGAGAGGCATTTAAAGGAAAGCTAGTGGGTCTTTTGGGAGATGAAGTGATGGAAAATATATAACCCAGCTTATTTTCCATGGGTGGGATTTACTGACAGCAGGAACGACCTCAAGGTACAGCACCTTCTCAGGGTATCTTTGAGGGAAGACCCAAAGAGCCAGCATTGGTTTGGGCAGAGAAGGGGGCTGGAGCTTCATTCTCATGGAAACACTGCTTTGAGGACTGCAAAGAAATAAAGAACTGCAGGGTTGAGCTGGACGTGATTTCCAAAATGATGCCATAACACATTTGTTACATGATGCAAAACAAAGGTATCACATGGGGAAATAGAAAAACTTAAGTAAGTGCTCACATCATCTTGTGAACTGATTTTTTGTTTTTTAAACAAAAAGCAGACTGAGGAAAAAGATTATATAAACTCATTTGTCACGTAAGGTAAGAATGACACAAAATTGATATGATGTGGTAGCAATTTGATAAATTTTCAGACATAATATCCTGTGAAAACATCTTCCATAATTGCAGGATCGCATGAGATACAGAAGGGATGCAAAGAGGATTTCAAAGCAATGGAACAATCTAGAAAATAACCTACGTGTCTTTATTACATTCAAATGGAGAATTTTTCATTGAGCAGCGCTTCTTTTTTTTAACCAATGAATTGTTTAGAGATGATAGTGAGTTAGAAGTAAAACTTAAGAGATTCTTAAAACTTCAGCATACAAAGGTATTAGGACCAGATGGCAATTCTAAAGATGTCTCCAGAGTAGTGCATGAAACAGATGCACCCTGTTGTACAACAGTCACCTCATTACATTTAAAATAAAATTGTGGTAAATTTTCAGAATTGCCTAAAGGAATCAAGTCTTCTTTCCAAAAAACACAGGTTTCTACTTGCTTAAATATTAAAAAACATCCTTTAAGTTAAGTTACTTCATGCTTTGTTTAATTTGAAACTACAAAGCCCAGTGATATAATATAACCTCTCTATAGCTGAACAGTACAAGGTTAATTCAGTTTCCTTAGAAGAGTGGAAGCTGTATTAGCATAGCACAGAGAAGAAAGGTGAAGCTGTTTTTTAATGAATATAAACCAAAAGCTAACAATTTGTACAAAATAGATAAAGGAAGCAAATGGACATCAAAGCAGTATCTACAGTCAGCAGAGGTAATAATGATGTTTTAGAATATAAGGGACTTTAAATGTATTAGAAGCAAAAGAAATCCAAACAATGCTAGCAATACAGCTTTGAAAGAAAATGATGGAGTTGTCAAAAGGAACTTCACTGAACATATAAATTAAAATAGTAAGTAGGCATGGAGAGGGCCTCTATGCCTGGCACCTCTGAAATGCTGTTTGCAGTTCTGGGCCCACAAATCAACAATGAGTTCAAACTGGAGGGGGCTCAGAAGACCCATAAGAAAAACAACAGGACTGAAAGACTTGTTTCATGGCTAAGGGAGTGTGTCAACAGCTTAAATTTAAAGATTGAGAAGTGATAGAAATTGAGAAAAGTCAGTCCCTAAATTTCATTATAACGAGGTATTCAAGCTGGGTGCCAAAGGCTGAGTAAGCTCCAGAGCTGGCTGCGTGCTGAAGCCAGTCAAAATTAGATGGAAATTCACATTCCCCATCACTAGTGATTTTTAGTCTGAAAGGAAATGGTTTTCTAAAAGAGATGCTTTCACACAGTGGCTCTCTACCTGATCAGAAGGCAGCTGTCCTTGACTTGCATCGCTGAGCTGAGACTGCTACAGCAGTGACATGGCCTGGCTGTCCCCGTGTCACCATCTCCGAGCGGCCGGAGCCGCAGGAGCCAGCGCTGCCCGCGGGTCAGGCAAGGACGAGAGCCTCTGCCAGCCCTGACCTGAGCATCCCAACTGCAACACTACAGCAGCACAGCTCGGGCATTCGGACTTCAGAAAGCACTACCTCGTACCTTCTGCCCATCATTAATACATAATGATTTATTACCCTACCCATGTTGTTGCCGTGCGTGCTTTTAGCATCTTGTACATAATAAAATCTTGATAAATAAAGTAACAAAGTTGTGTGCATATATTTTACATGAGATTTCTTTTCAAAGACATAGTTTAAACACGCACACATTTTAATGTAGACTGCTTTCATATTAAATACACTAACTTAAACTGTCAGTACTTTCATAACAAAGTTCTGGCCAACTCCTTAGAGGAGATCTGAAAGCCCAGTGATTTGTGAGACCGTGGCATTTGTGCTGTCTGTGCTCTACCCTCAGCATGAGAAAGGGCTCTGCTCCCCCCTCAGCCCCCAGCTTCCTTTAGTACCTCTCAACGGGTGATCTCAAATGCTTTAACTAATATCAATTAATTACGCTTCAAATTGCCCCTAAGAGAGACAGATGTGATTATCCCCCTCTGTCATTACATCCAAGGTTAAATAGAGTCAGGAAGAGGTTAAGTGACTCTCAGGGTTCACAATCCTGCTTGACAGGGAGCCGGGCTGCAAGGTGCTGACTCCATTTGTTCAGCTGCAAAACCATCAGGGCCTCAGAGGGCTCAGCACGTGGCAGGATGGAGCCCTCAGCGTGCAAAGTGCAGAGCAGAGAATGACTTTCCAATTCCCCATCTCTGCTTGAAATCATCACCGTTTAAATAACAGGGGTAGATAGTGCCCTCCGTTATTGGTTTTTAAATGACTGCAATTCTAAGCAAGTGCAAGCAGCAACTCTGCACTGCTATCAAAGCCAGCCCGGGAGCTTGTACACCGCAGAGTCAAGCAAAGCCTGTTTCCACTTCAAGAGTTCCAAGCGATTAACTAGAATTAAAACAAGAATATTACTTGGTCAATCAAGGAAAGACAGGCCACAGACAGTAATTGCACAGATAAGAGCTGAAAAA
Source organism: Callaeas wilsoni (assembly GCA_013398955.1). Classification (NCBI taxonomy): domain Eukaryota; kingdom Metazoa; phylum Chordata; class Aves; order Passeriformes; family Callaeidae; genus Callaeas; species Callaeas wilsoni. Next base: position 78,191 of record VWPU01013995.1, on the reverse strand, counting down.
GGGTATACTGCTTAAACCAATGCAATTCGTGTGGCTATAGGAGTTATTGAATCCACAGGCAGATTAGAGAAAGGCATTTGGAGATGCTACCGAAAGGTTAATTCACTTTGTTTTACTAGTAGAGAACTGGAGGGCCTTTTAATTGCATATCTGGACCCAAAGCTCATTTGATGACATGACCTGACACCACAGTATAATCATATTTCTAAGACACGAGATATTAGTAATTGAAAAAGGGGGACTTGCCCTTTGATTTGAAAAATGTTATGAGGTTTTCGGTTAAGCACCAGGTCAACCAAGGCTTGTCTGACTACTCTTAACAACAGGCAAACTACTCCAAATTTCACAGCCTGCTGGTGGATTTTGTTGAGTTTTTTCCCAAGCTATCTGAATTCTTATTTTGTAACAGCTTGGAGGTATACAAATGAGACAAAATGTACAAAACCCAAATTATTGGGAAACCATAGCCATGAGACATGAACAATTGCAACAGCAGCAACAAAGTCATCAGAACAGGTCAAATTGCAAAGTGAGGAGAGTAAAAATTCCTGGACTGTTCCATCCACTACAAAAAGCGAGGATATGACTGACTGCACTGAATTACAAATGACATGCCAGCACTCAGCATTTGGCAACAAGCATTCCTTTGAGATGGAAAGCTGTACAGAAAGTCGCCTCTGGACAGAAAGGGTTAAAGAGCAACAGTTACACCCAGAACAAACCTGAGCACCAGTTCCAGCAGACCTGCATTTTCCCCTGTGTCACTGGCCTGTGTGGCCTGCTGGCAGCAGCAGTTAACCAAGTCAGCATCAGCCCTGGTTAACTGCAAACACTGTTAAAGAGCAAATGAAAAAATTTTGCCATCTGACATGCCAGTGGACACCACTAATAGAAGATACACTGCTGAGTTAGCAACAGTCAGCAGAGCACTGGAATTTCAGCTGTGCTGATGCTTAAAAGCAGCTCCTGTCAAGACAATGTACACATCACCAAAAAAAGCATTTGTCTTATTGGAAATGGGTTTCATGATAGTGCATAAGGATGGGTGGCATATTCATGGTCTCCTAATGTACCCACAGTGACACTGCACCAACACAGCTGCACGTCTGTGAGGAGAGAATTCTGCAGGGCAAGAACATGCACTTCCCTCCTCTTCCCTTCTCACAAGCTGGAGTTGTTTATATACAGGCAATATTCTGCACACCAAATCAAGCAGCTGTAACATTTTAGGGTTACAAAACAAAAGGAGGTGGATCATCCCAACAACTTTTAGTTTAATGCCACTGCCCAGCCACAGCCACTGTGAGCACTCTGTGACGGTTATGCACAATCTGGGGAAGCACCTCAACTTCTGAGTTGAGAGCAGTTCCAACTGTTCTCTCGGTACTAATGATTCTCCTCTGCAGACACACAGGAGCTAAGAGGAGTTCTGCCAGCCTGATTGCAGAGACCACTCTACAAATTCATCCTTTATCAAACCCAGCCTGTTAAGGGGCTCTGTGGCATCAGCACTATTTACACCGACAGGAGCACACCTCGGTAACGTGCCCGTAACGAGAGCACCACTGACGCAGGAGAGAAAGCAGTTAGTGGCAGAGCTAACACATCAAAATTCTGCAGTGCCAGCCCACACAGGATTTAAAGCCTCATTATCAGAGGGTCCAGACCTCGCCTCTGCCTCAGTCAACAACCAGAAAATCCTTCCTGCAAGGGTTTTTGCCTTGAAAGGGATTCTTTCTGTTCACCGTGTTTTTAGTATTTTTTTGATAGCTTAAGCTTCATTTACAAACACGCACATTTTGTTCAGGCTCTTTGATACAGCCTCCTAATCAAAACTTAACAAGACGTGCTTGCAAGTGACAGGAAAACCTCTTGGTGGGAGCCAATCTGAGGCCATCGTGGAACACTAAATTCATCAGTGCTGCTGCTTTGCTCCGCACATCTGAATTCATAAACTCAATTGTCGAGTATGTTCTCCCCCCCGTGCATACTTCACACAGAACTGTGCCACCCAAGCCTGCTGAGTGACCCAGCAGAGACCCAGACCACTCATCTCAGGCCCAGCAGCCACAGGCTGAGGCCTCATGGCCAGTAAAATTTGCCATGTTTTCCTACAGCAGTGCAGCTTAACCAAAACACAGCATTATCTCCCCAAAACTGCCTGTGCAAAGGCTGAGATATGGTGCGACCAGCTTTGTCCAAGCTTGCTCCAAAAAATAGGAAGGATGAAAAGGGAACATTACTGCTTCCTTCAGAACAGCTTTTTGATGACAGCTTGGGTCCCAGGGCTGGAGGAGCACACTGCCCTCCTGGATGTCAGCATTAATAGCTAAAAGCCATGTGCACCCTCTGTGCTCACTGTGACCCACTCTGGCAAGGACTCTCAGCCAAGTGCTTTCTGTCATTGTATATTCCTTGATGCGCAACCTGGACAGAAGAAACCAAGCAGTTTTTGTTGTGAAAACACAGAGAAGGAGCGTACCAGATACAGAATAATTAATATTTTGAACAAACTTTGTGGGTAAAATGAATGCATGTTTGCTTAGCTCTCAGTATTTCAGGCACTCCTGATGAAACACACAGGGATGGGCAGGACTTATTTAGTCAGACCCCTCTCTGATTTCTTACTGCTGAAAAAAGTCCTACCTGATTTCTCACTTGCTTCTTAATGGTGGCCCGGAGTTGACCCATCAGACAGCAATGATGTCAATATTCCTGCTTTACTGTCTTTGTTTTGCATCAGAACAATATCCAGGTACTATCTCCCACAAACACCTTATATCAATATACAGCCTTTTAATGACTCCAAAAACACCCCAAAGTCTTCTGAGACTTTATCAGATGCAACACAGATTAGGCACCTTCATTCACTTCTTCCAGCCCTGAAAGAAAAACCCTACAAAAAAGTTTAAGTGAAGAACCAAGGAGGCTGATGTCCTTAATTGCACATCCTCTTGCAGCAGTACAGCCATTTGCTCCATTCAAAAATACCTCATTATACCATCCTTAGGATGGTTTACTTCTGGGTGTTCTCTGGGTAACCCCTGTGGGTCAGGCTTCACCATAAAATAACTTTTTCCAGCTGATGAAATTAATTTCCAGTGAAGCGTAAGTTTCATTGCTGAACACAGAACCGGCAATCAGCTCCCAGCAAAGCATTTATTAAAAATACGCATTCTGCGAACCCTGTTGAGTCCCACAAATTGAGGCCATTTGGCAAGACAATAACATTGGCAACTGCCACCTTATGAACCATTAAAAGAGAGCACTTTCCCTCAACTACTTCCCATTGCTGCTGGAAGTCTTTATTTTTCAAAAGTGCTTATTAACTCGTGTTTTGACACTAAAAGTAGAAGCTGAATTAATTTGATAAGTGCTGAGTCCTGCCATTAAAAGTGACTGATCTAAAAACAGAGTGCCCTCCCCCCCATCATTTGGACCTGTTAATGACTGGTCTATTATATCTAATTCCTTTCTGACACAGTTGATTCATTTGTAGTCTCTTTGGAAGCAGCAATCTCAACCAAAAAATGACATTCTTGTAACTAAAAGTGGACATTTTCTGTTTCTGCGCAAGAATAAGCAGGGGGTGTTACTAAGCCTTCCAGTTTAGAGAAAATCAGAACTGGATGAGAAGGGGGAAAAACAACCCAAACCACAATCAACAAAACCAAACCCCAAACCAAATTAAAACCTGCTGTGTACCTCAAACTCCAGTATAACTATTCCTAGAAACACAGCATTGCTGTGTTGGAAGGCACTTCATGAGATCACCTGGTCTAACTCCCTTGCTCAAACAGGGTCAACTACAGCAGGTTGCCCAGCACTTTGTCCAGCTGGGTTTTGAATATCTCCAAAGATGGAGCCTCTTGGGTCAACCTGTTCAAGTATTCAACCACAACCACAGTAAAAAAAACCACCACTTCCTCCAAATGTTTAAGCAAACTTTCCTGTGTTTCAATCTGAGCCCATTGCCTCTTGTCCTGTCCCTGGGCACTGCAGAGAAGAGTCTCACCTAGCTTCAATCATTCTTTTTCTCTCCTTAATTCTGTTGGAGTAATGCAGCAAAAACATCTCCAACTGCAAAGACATTATTTACTGGAACTTTTGTTACCCTTTGTGATTCTGACAACTAATCACAACCAACTGCTTCTATTTTGCACAGTTTTCAGTGCTACAGTAGTAGGAGGTTAAAATTTAATGCATTGTCAAAGTCAAATCTCAATTATCTGGAATAACGGAGTGGAGAGAGCACATAAAAGTAAAAATGCAGATAAAACACATCCAGATAAGCTATCTGAACAGGGAGGACATGAAAGAAAGAAGAAAGAAAAGTCAGGGCGCTGATCCCAGAAGAGGCACCGATGCAAACGGGCCGGCCCAGGACACCTCGGTTTGGTGCTGCAAGTCTTGAACCAAGCTCTGGGTGTAGACCACAGACCTGCAGCCAGCGCCCTCCCGACCCTGGCTGGTTCAGCACTGCAGTCTAACTGCTCTTGTCCATTTGGCTCACTTCCCATAGCCCCCAAATCCTGATCATCCATGTACTAGGCTCCATGTGCACACCAAACCATACTCAGACTAGCTGTCTCCTCTCCCCATTTCTGGACAAAGCTAAACAGTTATAAAAATAAACCCGAAGCAGCTGATGGAATCCAGTACTCCAAGGACTGGATGATGGAAAAAATACAGACACAAATCCCATAAACTCTCCCCAAAAGCTTCTCAAATGCTGGTGCATTAATCCTACTGCTTTCAAATACTTCTCCAACCCCTCATGGCAGTCCCCACACACACCCGTGGCTTCATGCTTCCCTTCTGCAGATGGTACCATTGCTTCCTCTTCTTTTAAGCATTTTGAACTTAAAGGTACATGAGTGCGATAATAATCACATCTTCACAAGAGCTGCACAAGGGTCCAGAGAAGAGCTGGGCCAGGTGCTGTGCAGCACAGACACCAGCAGCCTGCTCCAAGTCCTATCCCTGAGTAGCTCTAACACACAACAGCCCACACTCCAGCCTGTGTGGCTCGGTACAGACCTACTCAAAGGACATCTGGATGAAGATCTGGTCCCAGGTCATTACTGGCACAAGTAGCACTGGGTTTTCTGCAGTAGGCGCTTTTTCCCAAGTCAGTATTGGGAACCTGCCCCTATTCCTGCCTCCTGCCCCAAATCAGTCATTACAGCACACACAGATGCCACCAGGCAGGAACGGGAATGTGAAATCAAGATCTCTGTGGGTGTCAAGTCCACAGGAGCGGATTTTTTTCCCCAGTAATTTCAGGAGTTTTGATTCCGATTCTCAGTCCTTAAAATATTCCACAGGCATGAGGAATAACCTTTATGCTTCACCCATATTCCAGGAGATGGAGTAATGAGTTCCCTATCTTTTCCACGTGGATGTAGCAGTCTTCTCCTGAAGAACTAAATCACTGTGAAGCACTGCTCAGTACCATTAAAGCCTGCTCAGCTCGGTCCTGAGTTATCAGCACAGCAGCAGATTGGTGGTTCTCCTACACATATTAAGTAATTTGGTCTGGAAGGTGCCACAGAAAAGCCAGATCTCATTTTAATTTGCATCTAAGATATATATCTGTGACCTTTGCCTAAAGGTTTGTCACTCTAGCTGAAAGCTTGACAAAGGTCAGAATACTCAACTTTCTGCTTTAAATTCTAATGGCAGATGAGAGATACATTTCTTAGCATAAATATTTATATATAAACATACTTTATATATGCGTGTATACACACCCCCCCAATCTTAAAATATCTCAGCATATGTGTAAGTGTAACAAATACTGCCACAGAGTCACAAGTGAATGGAGTAGCATACTGTGAGTCTGCCCTGACCCAAGATGTGGAGCTGAATAGAAAAAGAAAATTATTTGAGGTAATGGGACCTTGAAATTTTAGCAGTGCTCCTTCTGCACTAAAACAAGCAAGTTAAGATTAATTGGCAATGTAAGCTCCAAGAGGTCTCAAGATTGAGTAAATGGTAAACAAAAGCTAATCTATCAAATTTATCAGGAAGCACATTATCACTGCAGAAAAGCTGAAAAAATAGAATTATTTGAATCATTCTAATTATTCTACTGCATTAATGTTTATTTCATAGAAAGTGGAAATTTAAAATACTCTTCTGGTACTTTCCCCTGCACCCAACAAAGTGCAGGCTCGTTGCCCTCCCTGTGTGTGCCTGCTTTCTGCTTTGCTCACAGACACTTTCACATTTAGAGAGAACAAATCTGACAAATCAGAAGCTGTGCATGACCACGTACTGACACCACAACAGCAACACTGTCTTAGGAGTCACGGGAAGGCCAGACGGGGCTCCAGTTAACACCTCTCTGTCCTGTATATAGGTGGTCTCATGAAGAACTGTGTCAAAAACAGTGCAAAAATGTGTCTGAAGTGTAGCCTCAAAGGACCCAACGGTTTTACAACACGCAAGCTTTGCTTTTACAGCCTGCTCATACAGAAAGTTGATCTTTACTCACCCCTTCTGAAGTAAGGGTGGAAGTCAAACCGCAAAAAATGAGCCCATCAGGCAAGTTTGCCTCGTGCTTTCAACCCTGGGTGCTGCATACTCATCACACAGAGTCTTTGCTTTAAAAGTGGCCTTAAAAAAGACCAAGAATCTTACTGCCTCAAAAAGATGCAGCTAAAAACCGAAAGTGAAATAAATCTCTCTTACACAGAAAGTCACTAATCGGGTAAAGAGAACTCAAGACACAGTGAACTCCTAAATCTTACCATTTCATGCACAATCATTTGATTTTAAAATTACAATTTGCTCTTAACCAGCTGAGGTCCATGAATCAGAAATTCCTGGCATATGGGCAATTTTTAGTCAATAGGTGGTGGGAACTGGACTGGAGAAGGGATTACGTGCCCTTCCGTTTTCTTTTACAACCTTCCAGAAATCTCCCTCCAGCATTGCACCCCTGCTTTCTCCCACATCCCTTCATGGGAGCCCCAAAGCAGTCATGTTTAATTCTCTAACAGAAAAGCAAAATAAGGGGCTGCCTGATTAAACATTAAGGACTTTTTTCTCTCTTTATGGAAAATACCTTCAGTTTAATGGGAATAAGTTGGTAATTGTTTATCTGAAGATTATCCATTAATTGCTGACCATGCGATATGGAAGAAATTTTTTTTGCATCTGGGAGGGCTGAGTCATGGCGCTATAAAAGCATGTTAATAGTATCTAATATTAAATGCCTGAATTACCTTCTCCCTTTGATAGACCCCTCAAAAGATAAGAACTTGTACCTAGTCTGCCTGTCTCTGGGACAGCACAGGAAAACAGAAGAGGTTCCTCTCATTCACCTTATTTATAAAGGGCCTGATTCTAAACTTCTCTAGAAATATTCTCAGGAGCTTCAAAAACAAAGTGATTATGTGATGCATGCAAAACAATCTGGGAGGAGGAAGCTATGCCCCTAGTCTCAGTGGAGACTTAAATGCAGATTTATTACAGACAAAATTTATTCCATCAGAATTTGTTCTCCGCCTCGTGGACTGATTCCTCCTACACTACTGTATTGATTTCCCTACTGAAGTGCAGCACTAATGAATCAGGCTCTCCATGTCCACTGTGCTACTATAAAGGATCACATTTTGTTATATGGACCATAAAATGCAGCAGAGGAAAATAAATCTGTTTTGTTTTTGTATTGCTGCCTGCCTTGGTGTCTGCATCAAATAATATAACCATTATATACTGTTTTGTTTCCATTTATAAAGATACAAATGATGGTGCCAACGATGCTCCCACGCACTTACATTCAGAATCAGCTCTTTACCCTTAAAAGTCTGGGGACAGCGAGGGAATTAATTCAGGATTTCATAATAAATGTAGGGCTTATAAAACCCATCCATGTAGAGAGGTTATTTACTCACATGGTGCATAGAACATGACAAGGGTGTGCTTCTTCTTCTTCAAGGACTCCCTGAAGTCTTCTCCAGCGAGGTGGATAACACTGGTCTGTTTTTCTTCCCATGCAGGCTCAGGTGGAGGTGGTGCTTCAGGGCTAGAAAAGAAAGACAATGAAATTGGTTTGAAAATGTTTCTGGAAGCAGATAAAGGGACAGCACGGTCCTGGTCATAATTAGCATGAGGGAACTGATGGGAAAAATCCTTCAGGGTGCCTGTGCACTAGAAAGACACACTCAGTATTTCCAACAGCAGGCAACAGCAAAAAAGATGCAAGTTCATTTCTGGAACTCAATAAAAATACAATGTAAGTGACTGTAGTCAGGCATATGAGTAGAAATGTCGAATAAAGACATCCTACATTGAATCCAACATCTGTGTGGAAAAAACATTGTTTTGTATCACTGTATCATCCACAGGCATGAACTGAGAAGAACAGCAAGGAGGTGGAATCAAAAGACAACCAATATAGAACAGCATCTTCCATTCAAACGTCCTTTTTGTACTCTTTATCGCTATCATGCAAACTTCTGTAAAGAATTTCATGACCTTCTCTAGAATTCAGATATTAAAGCCAGGATGCAATAATCAGCATCGTTCCACTCGGAATACTGGGGGTGACTAAACTGGAATATTTTACCTTGGTAAAGAGAATGTCAGGTTTCAATTATGACTGCACATACTGGCTAGATCAGAGGAACCCCGCACACCTAGAGCGCTGCTAACAAAAATTCTGCTACTCACTCACTCACAGACCTCTCTCAGACTCATTAAATTCATTCCTGCTGTATCTTAAATAGTGATTACTTATATAAAATCATCAGAATGGTGCCACAGTATAAAGACCTTCATATGTCGCCTTGGTAATAAATTAGCTTTTCAGACTTTCCTGGCACTTTGAATGACACCATTTTAAGTTGTATCAGGTACGAAAAAACCAAGTGGAGAAAAACTCAATTTTTAAAGTCCTTCTCAAGGTCACTTGGTGGACATTCACTGTATTTCAATCATTAGTGATTTTCCAGTTGTTAAAGTAAGATGAGCTCAATTTTCCCATGAACACCGTTGTTGTGAGCTATCACTGATTACAGTTACAGAGGTGTGACTTATTCTCACACAAACTTTTCCATGCTGACCTGGAATAAGCTACCCAGCAACTGCTAACAACCTAGCGTGGCAGCACAATCACCAGAGGGGAACCACAGCCAAGACCCACATGGCTGCAAACACCCACTGACACAGGTCTCCACAAGCTGTACTTTTATCACCAGCCTGCACCCCAGATGCATCCCTACTTCCACCAGCTTCAGTGCAGCTGCGTCAGTCCTATCCCTGGTCAGAAAACAAGGATGTTATTCTTCTGCATCTCTAGCTGGGAGAACATCCAGGAGCCAAGAGAAGGAGACAAACTGTCTGGGCTTCACCTGTATTGCTAATTAGCTGAGGCTGCAGACAAAAGTATTCCAGAGGCACAGCAGGATCCAGAAGAATTAACATCCCTTCCCTGTTCCTCATTGCTTATTCACCTGCCAGTATGTACAGACAACATCAACCTGACTGTTTAACTCACTACAAATTACACAGTGCTCAAAAGAGTCAAGCAAAGCAGTGGAATGAGGACACTGACTTCACATGCAATATGGATACAGCAGCCTGGAGCCTGCGTGGGCAGGGAGGCCAAGGGAGTACCACATCTAAAAGTAAAACACAGATAAAGCTTCTCAACATGCTATAAGGATACTGCCAGACCATATCTATTACCTGATTTGAAGCAGCCAGAGATGTAATGAGAAAAGAAAGGAAAAGAAAGGAAAAGAAAGGAAAAGAAAGGAAAAGAAA
>VWPU01013995.1:25180-68325 GCA_013398955.1 Callaeas wilsoni | reverse complement strand
AAAAGAAAAGAAAAGAAAAGAAAAGAAAAGAAAAGAAAAGAAAAGAAAAGAAAAGAAAAGAAAAGAAAAGAAAAGAAAAGAAAAGAAAAGAAAAGAAAAGAAAAGAAAAGAAAAGAAAAGAAAAGAAAATCCCATACAACCTACTCCGCCACCAAATAAGAGCAAAAAATAAAGATTACATTCCTCATGCCAACTGCATGTAACAGTTAAATGATTAAAATATTCACGAAACTCTGGCAGGTTTTGTTCCCCTTGACTAATGCAGAAAATATACTAGGCTTACAGTACCTAAAGAAAATGCATATTTTTTATACATATAGTCATACTTTTACATACATGCATATATAATGAATATTTAAAGAGAGAATTGTACCAGCAATTTAATTTGAAATGGAATTACTGTCATCATTTTCATATCAAACTTAATTCTGCATATTTCAGCACACCACCCAAGAAAAGTTGGTTAGTGCACTCAAAGGTGCTGGTTTTGTTGGTCTCGCTGGCTTTCCTTCAGCCCCACGTAGGTGGAATTCTAGGCATTGGCTCTGAAATGTTGGAAAGAAAAAAGTACAATTGTAGAAATTCAGTTACTAACACAGATCTGCTGCTTTGTATAAAGAGAGAACAACAAATGTTCTGTTTATTTTTCAGAGCCATTGCTATTCCTTCTCCAGTGAAAGGCTTAAGGTATATTTGAAAAATATTTATTTTAGGAAAGAAGTACTGGGACAACTATGAAAAACCCCACAGCAAATAAAGGATTTGGTGTATTAGAGACCATCATTAACATACATGGTTCTGTGGGTTTGGATACTGGAATTCAGTTTAATTTTGTTAGCAAGGGATTTAGGGAGTGTTGAAGCTCTTGTTTAGTTCCTCACCAAAGCCATCTGCAGGAGTCACTAACCAGGAACCCAAATACTATCTTAAGACCCTCAACACTTACTTTTGCAGCCAGTCAATGATCTTCTTCTTTGTTCTGAGGTGTGGCAGAGTGTATTTCTCTTCTCCATCCTTAAAATACTTCAAGGTAGGAAACCCTGAGATATGATATCTTTCTGCCAGAGCCTTGTTGACGGTAGCATCGACTGCTGCAAGGACACCCGGACTCTGAAACAGACATCACCTCCTGTAAAACCCAGCCACATACACACACCCCTTCACCAGGACACAGAGGACTTGGGGGCAATCACTCACGATCTAGGTGCCTTTGCTGTCTCTAGGACAAGAGGACATAGTCTTAAGCTGTGCCAGGGGAGGCTTAGGTTGGACATGAGTAAGAATTTTTCACAGAAAAGGTGGTTAGACATTGGAATGGGCTGCCCAGGGAGATGGTGGAGTCACCATCCCTGGAGGTGTTTAAGGAAAGACTGGATGTGGCACTTGGTGCCATGGTCTAGTTGACATGGTGGTGCTTGGTCATGGGTTGGACTTGATTTCAGTGGTCTCTTCCAACCTGATTAATTCTGTGATTCTGTGCATGGACACAGAGAAAGACAGAGGATTGATGCAAAACCAGAAAGGGACATACTATGGACTAAATGTTACCAGAGCCTTACTTGTTCCCCTCCCATTTCTGACAGGATTCTCTGTATATAATTCACTTTAGAATGCTTAAGAGTCGTTCCCAGAAACTGCATTTCCTCCCACAAATCCCTGTTTCTCCCAGCAGAAACAAGCACCGCTAAAGACAAGTTTACTTTAAGGCAAATTCATCTTTCCCTGACTTGTGGGCATCTTTTTGTGGACCATCTTTAGACACACAGAAGAACAGGCGTTTGTGGAGTGTATTCTTTGGGTCTTTGTTCTTCTCATCTCCTCCCTCTCCAACAGCAATAAAGGAGCTCTAGATGTCTCCTCAGAAGATGCTTAAAGTGTGGGGGAGACCAGTTCTACTTCTCCTCCTGCATGGCATACACACAGCACGAGACTGAATCAATAACACTAATACTTGTATTATTGGATCTCTCTTCTCCAGCCATGCTGATGGAGCACTTAAGATGAAGCTAATAGAGTGGTGCAACCATTAAAACAGGGTATTTGAAACAGGAATCAACCTCTTTTGTTTTTTCCAAATCTAATTCATAAATAAAAGCCTATGTTTCTTCAACTTCAATGCCTTTAAGTAAGGGGAAAAAAATCCATTTTTGGATTTGATCATATTATGTATAAGGCCTACAGCAGAATACATAAACATTTTTCGATTTTGTTTTCATTCAAGACAGAATGTTCTTTCTCAGACTTTGGCAGGGCTCATGCATTAGCGATGAGACTGTACTTTGGAAGCACATTTTGAAGGGTCCTGTGGGAGGATGAGAACAGCTGAATTTGTTGTAGGGAGAAAAGTCACTTTTATTACTCTAGTTATTTATTACTGATTATTTGAAGGATATAATAAAGGAAATTAGCTTACATCACTGGCTACATGGAGAAACTCTGCAGCCTTCTCATATTCTGGCTTCATTTTCTTACAGTGCCCACACCCTGCCAAAAAAACCCCAAACAATTAAGTTGTATACAGCATGATTATTCACTGACCCATCCAGACATTATCAAAATCCAAAACCATGGGGTAAAGATTTACTAGAATTTTGTAGGCATTCTACTTAATGCATTTGTAAAGCCTTAGTATAATACAGGATTTTTTCCAAAATGGCCACAATAGTTTAAACAAAGAATTTAATCTATTAATAATAGTACACCCCTTGATTTCACACCCACACCTCTTTCCTTACAAAAAGCACTATAAACATTTGTCAAGCCCATTGCTTCTAGCACGCTCTTGGGCAAGGCACAACCTCACCCATTTCAGTTTCCAAATCTTTATCTCCTCTAAAAAGAAACAACACAGCTCCTCACATGACTTTGTGACTTTCAGTGGAGGCTTACACTAGCACAGCTTAATAGAGTAGTATAATTTGAATTCAACTGCACTGATAATATGCCCCGCTTTACAGTGGTGCAGCATGTCCCTCTAGCAAGGATTTGCACTGATTTAATCACATCAGTGTAATTACACCACCACATATGTTCCCAACATAAGCAGGGTCTGTAAAAGCGAGATAATGGTGCTTTCTTGCTTGTGCGAAGTTCTCCAGAGATCTGCCATTACTTCACTGCTAAGTGCTGACATTACAATAAAGTAAAATGAATGCACGAGTGAGAAAAGCAGACTTAGAATAAATTATTTGGGTGTAAATTAAACTGCTTTCAGCTGGTGCAGTTGCCTGCAGGCAGGCTGAACTTTCAGGCCCAGGCGAGGGTCGTGCCGCAATGTGAAGTTACACTTCAGCACCTCCAGTGAGACACTGGGCTGCAGGGACAGCCCCTTCCCGGTCCCCAGGGGACTGGCACAACAGCAGCCTGCGCTGGGACAGTGCACAGGGATGGAGTGGCCAGGAGGGACACCCAGCACGGGGAGGGTCACGTCTGCCTGGAGGTGCAGGGAGCTGGGACAAGGCGCTGGCGCGGCCCCGGCGCGCTGCAATCCCCGTGCGACGCCTCGCTGCACCTCTCCCTCTTCTCTGCAGCAGCAGCCAGCTCACTTTCCTGAGCTGTTATTGTTGGAATGGGCACTTGAAAGCCCAGACTTTGCTGAGCTTTTGGAAGTTGTATCAGAAGATACGGCTAGAAATGTGTTTCAATGCATGCCAGCAAAAGCCGACTCTGAGGTGTATGGGTAACAGGGCTGAGGCTATTTTTACACCATTGTCCAAAAGAAAATAAACCAAAGACTCTGAACCTCAGTGCTGCTTTGTTTCCCTCTAATGGGATGACTGCTGAAGCCAGCAGACACAAACCTGAGCCTGAACTCAACCAGACAAGCATGTTTTATACAGCACAAGTCAAACAGCGTTTGCAGCCAAGAAGCCATAAGACATCCAGGTGTAAGTAACTTCACCAGAGCAAACAGACCTTCAGCCACCACAGCACATCATGGAACACTTTCAGGGCATGTTTATACAACAGGGTGAACACATTTGAGTAACAACTGCAAATCCCACCTAAGAATTACAGCAAATACCGAAGCGGTTGATCTCAGCCCCAGCTCCTGTTCAAACACCAGCTCCAGTCCATACCACTCAGTCATCTGCACAGAGACCACAGCATTAAAGGGCCCTGTGCCATTCTTGTAAGCAAGAAACAATAATGTGGTAGGAGCAGCAGAACAAGCAGAGCTCAGCTGGCGGAGAAAGCTTTGTTTTAATTTTACACCATGGTGTGACAATGCTGGAAACTTGATGCAACAGCTTCACAGGTGAATTCAGGAAGAAGCTGGGAGAGGTTGAGGAAGAATTACTGTCTCAGCACTGCTTATCTTGGTTAAAAGCACAAAAGAGGCTGGCAAAATGATTTATTTGCCACCCATGGAAAACTTGCAGGCATATGGCTTTGTGTAAGGGGCTGACAGATCCCTTTGACACCTGCCCAAGTTGATTTATTTCTCCTTTTAGGAGCAGGGAACTTTATTCATTTTGTGCTCGTCCTCACTTCTATCCAAAGGGCATCTCAACTCCCAGCTCAGATACCTGGGAGCCTCTCTGAATTAAGTAGCTTAAATTTGTACAAACAATGCTTTTCTGCAGGGCTAACTTCGCCTTGGTGGGCTTTACACAGCATGTCCTTTAGCCACAGCAAGGTTCATACTGTGCTCTAGCTACAGTATCCACATAATCAACACTATATTCCAATTATATTACAATTAGTTAGATCTGATCGACCAAAGGCATTAAAGAACCAGAGTTTTCACAAAGCTATACAGAGGGGAAAAAAACCCAAACCAACAACCCAGGCACATTTTGCCCAGAAAATGAAAAAATATCCAAAGCATCTGAAATTCATATAAGTAATATTTTGGATCAAGATATCCAGACCATGAAATGTCACTGTTCCAGGTTCTTTCATGAACATCACACAGACACAGCACTACTGACTGCCACAATGCTAACTCATTCAGGCTTAAAATAAAGGGAAGCAGCATTAGATCTTTAAAAGGCACTTAAATGCAAACTGAAGTCTTCAAATCTTTATTGTGAATGCTTGTTCTATCTCCGACAGAGGACAGCATGATGTATCGGCCTGGAAAAAAGTCACGACATTAAACTGAACCTGAGAGAGGGACTACAAATCTTAAAAGCTTCTCCCACAATAAACGATGCTTTTCTGGCTGTCTTCATGAGAATTTTGCTATTGTGAGCTACAGCCTGCTTTCACCTACCACTGCAGAAAAGGGGAGATAGAAATTACAAGTCAGACCTACAAACTGCAAATCAATTAATCTCTCTATGATTATTTATCCTATCTTTGAATAATCCTGTGAAGATTGCCATTAAATTTTCGAGGCCAATAAAAAGTTATTTAAATGAATTCCAAGGTCACTGCCTCTCCTTTGATTGCTACATTAGGTTGTTCAGCAGCAGCTTCATCCCTCTCTGCTAAGCTCCTCTAGTTTTAGATGCTTTCTGTTCATAAAATGAGTGGGGAAAATAACAACAACCCTACAGGCCCTGAGCCCAGACGCTCCTGTGTGCTGCTGGGACAACGGCAGGAGCCCACAGGTCTGCAGTGGGCATCTGTGACAGACATGCTTCTACAAGATGCACTGTCCTCTTAAGTGTTTACTGACATTAAAACTAGAAGACTAAGCAAGGGAAGCGCCTCGTTCGACCCCAGGTGAGAAGAAGGGCTGCAGTCAATACCAGGATGTCCTGTGCCTACTCCAAGCACTGCCATCCTCTGAGCCTCTGTGGGTCATGGCTGGTGGGAACACCCAAGGCTCTTGTAGGTGTCTATCCAAGAGGACTCCCAGAGCCTCGGTCTTTTCTGGCAGAAGACAAGGAGCTGCTCTGGAGGCGCAAGATAGAGCTGCTCTCCGTCCGGCAGCAGAAACCAGTCCAGGTTCAGTGCCTGCTTCTGATGACCAGTTCAGGGCAACTCCTCCGAACCCTCACACCTCCTCTTGCTCCTCTTGCACAAAAGGAGCCCCAGGCTGCTAGGGCCAAGGCTCAGATAGAAAGAGCACACAGATAAGCATAAAGGAAGTGTTACGAGACAGGGAAAAGAAGTCAAAGCTTACAACGATCAGTGCTAGGACATCTGGTACGCACCCTTGCTAACCATTTTTAAAACAGATGTCTAAATGAAGCAAGAACTCTGCTTTCCCAGTTTATTTATAATCAATCTTCTCATTTGCACTGCGCAGATGGGCAGATAAGCAGCTCCTTCCTTTGGTGCAGTCACTGTCACACAGCTTAGCTCAGCTGCACCCCCAGACAGTGGTGATCAAAGGTCCCCACGTCACCTCGGTGCAGACAAGTCACCTCCCTCCAGAACCCCACTGCAGGGCAGAGGACAACACTTGCTCAGCACTTTGTCCTTTCTAGAGTGTGACCATATGCAAATGTAGAGGCAAAGGCCAAGTGTGGACAGAACAACGCTGAAGCAAAAGGGTGAGCAGCACATAGACAAAGGAAAGCCTAACAAACATACCAAGCATCTCTTTTTCCAAGGAAATATCTGTATTTGTTTACAGCAGCCTGTTTGGCACCATGGCATAGACTCGCAACATAGTTTCTCCAAACCTTTTCAGAAACAAACTAATACAAGTACTTCTACTGTTAAAACCAGGTTTTACAGACAGAAAACCAGTCAAGCAGCTCCAGCTAAGCTCCTGCATATGCTGTCTTAGTGCTGTCCTAAAAATATAAATCTTTGTTTCTCTCTGTCATTCTGTTTGCTTCTTTCAGGTTATTATGACTACACAAATAAACGCCATGCTTTCGGCCATGTCCTCTCATTTCAAGACAACATTGTCTGAGGATCTGAAGTGTGCGTGACAAGCAAGAGATAAAAGACAACATCCAGGCAGTTGTGAAGAAGCAATTTCTGACATCAAGAACCCTAGAGGTAAACTAAATTGCAAATAAAGATTTTAAAGAATCATTACATTTCTGTCATCAACAGACTGCTCGAATACTGTTATCATGCACCAGCTATTTATTGTATCATGCCAGCTCTACATCCATCTATAGCTGCATACCAAAGATACCTCCATTAGCCTGATGAGAAAACAAATTTGAAGCACGAAATATGTCCTGCTTTCAGCAGGTGGGCCACTGGCACTTCAGAATATACTCATAGAAGACTTACAGACGATTTCAAGAAAAGAAAAAAAAATGTCAAAAAATTCAGATGTACCTTTGCTCTCTAACAATTTAACACCTGGGGATAACACCGTTGGTTTCTCCATTCTTAATCCCAGAGGAGCAGTGACCTCTCAAAACAGCAGAATAGCCAGTTCTTACAAGTTAACACTGTTAACTTTGAACTCGCAGCTCTACATATAAAAGCAGGAGTATCTCCATGGAGCAGGGGACACACAGTCCTTGCAGCCACAGCAAGGACACACAAAGCCCAGCCCTCTTATCGCCCATGCAAGAACACAAATGTATTCTCTGCCATGGAAGTCTGCAACGCACAAAGGCTTATTATGCATCATGTAAAAGAGGATCTCTCAGGTCTGACACGAGGCAGTTTACAGTTCCTTCACCGGTGTAGGAGAGCACAAACTACAACAGCTGCAGACTCCCTTGCATAATTTAGCCATCTGCATTGCAGACATCTGATGGAAAATCATCCACAAATTTGGCAGGGAGGGAGGATGACAAAAGCAGCTGTTTCTCCCCGTAATCACAGGTACGATTTTGCAATTGTATTGGTTGCATGTTCACTTAATAGTCACAATGGTCAGAGCAGTCAGGCCATGCCAAGATCTCCATGCTTCTGCTTAAAAAAAACCCAAACAAAAACCAAAAAAAATTGAATCACCTTAGGAAGGATCAGGAGCTCAAAGAATTTCTCACAATCTTTTCCCTCTGAGTGCTTACTCCCACCAAACCATTCACCTTCTCACCAGCAGCACTGCATACCCAGGTAAAATTCCAGATACTTAAAGACAACGATGTTTCAAGACTTGATGCTTTCTTGTAAGAGGTGCATCTTCAACATCTTTAACATGACATTGAATTCAAATTTCCAACAGCTAGAAATGTGTGCACACATACACAAATCCAGACACTCCCTAATACTGTATTTTTAAAGGCAGGTTTGATTCCACCAGGCATTACATTGCTTAGAGATCAGTGACAAGCAAACAGCTTTACGGCTTTACAAAAGACAAAGCCTGTGAAAGGTCAGCCTGGAAAAGACTCTGAGGAACTAGAAATACAGAATTAGAAGGAAAATACTTAAGCAGTTTGGATTATTGCAGTCATGCTACGCTGGTGCGGTTGCAGCCTAACGCCGCAGCTGCGTGGGCTGCACAGCTCATCCCAGAGCACTGCAGCGCCTCGGCCCCGCCATTATCACCACCTCACTGGCATCGCCACCAACCCAGAGCGCAGGCAATCTGTGCGTGCAATGAGCTGTGCAAATCCAATCCCAGCATGGGCACACAGAAGAAAGTCTCTGCCTGCTTCCATGAGCCCTTCAGTGTGGAGCTGGGGCACAAAATCATTACAAATTGGTCACTCTTTCAACACCTATTCAGAGTGACTTGCTGAGGTGGTAGTGACCCAGACCCAGACACCATCTTGTCTTTTCTATGGTGGCATCATTTCTTCCCTCCCAGCATCACTGAAACTGCCCAGGAGAAGAATCGTAACAGTTTTAGACAGTTGTAGTATGAGTTAAAACTATTTACTTATTTTTCAAAAAGACAGTCGGATGCCTTACATAAATCAGATCAAACTGAGAAGAGAGCTTAACTAAGCGTAGCCTCCAGGAACCCTGTCTGCATCCATGCCGTGTTCACAGCTCCAGCAGAAGGGCCCCCTTTAGCCAGCAACAGCCCTTGGCAGAGGAAGGCTCAGCACAGGGGGGCAAACATGGAGTGGGTCCTGCAGGCTGCCTCCATGGGATTTAGAAGACAGCAGCTCTGGTGAACTGCACAACACACAATTCTGCCTTTGTTTCTGGTCACACTGGAGCATACCTTCTTCTGACTCGGGGGAAAGGGTGAATATTCTCCAAGGCTAACCTCAGCTGCAGGCTGCTGCTTCCCAGGGATTCCTGAGAGTCAAGCAGGGAGAGAGATTTCTGCTCTGCCTTGCCCTCGGTGTGTGCTCTCAGGGGACCATGGCTGAGCTGGACTCCTGAAAGCAGCCTTTGAAAAGATATACCCCATCTGCACAGCACAGATTCCAGCACACATCCGGGAACAACCTCAAAGTTAATCATCATCTTTATGTAAAAGAAACTTAAACCAAAAATCACATGGTTCCTTATTTTCATTCCAAAGGTGATTTCAGCTTCCAGCTATTGGAGATTACACTGCATGTATATACCCTCTCACTCACGACTGTGGTACAGCTGGTAGAAATCAGTGTTGGGAGATGATGGTGCCTCCTACCATCCCTCTTGGGAGGGAAAAGAAGTAAAGGAAGGTGGATCAGCTGGCACTGGGAGATATGAATTGCACTTCCTACACCAGCTCTGAGGAACACGGCCCTGAGTAGGTGTTGAAAATTAATCTTCCCCTATTGAAATGTGAGACAACAGCATGGTTGCCTTACGGTGAAATTGTTGAGAGTTTATGAAAAATGCCACCAGAAGGTTTCCTTCTCAATTAACCCAGAATTATTTCACATAAAAAAAAAATTCCTCCCCTTCTCCACTGCCAGGTGAACAACAGAATTTTACCTGGAAGCGGGAAGAGAAGTTGCACTGCTTTCCCTCACACTCTTACCCCACTATGGAAGACTTTATGCTTTGGATTTAGCAATGAAACTGACAGAGAACACAGATGAGATGAAAGAGCTTTGAATGTTCAGCTCACAAAAACAACATAACCTGTGAATTATTTCCTAGGATGCAATTTGTTTAAGACATCAGCAAAATGGATGCCATGCAAAGAACTTCCTAAGAAAGGTACATCCCAAAGAGCTCAAGCTCATGAGGCAGGGGGGTTAAAAGGAACGGAGACATTGAATGTTACTGTGAAGATATCTGGAAAAGTCAAGTATCAAGAAGAGATACTATGAAAATGCACAGTTTTTGTCCAAAGTCACAGCAGAAGTGGCTACCAGCTGAGATCTATTCACCTATTCAGGAGAAGTGTGCTGGCACGGTTGCCAACCACAAGCAGTCAGAACCCCAAAGACACAGCTCCACCATCAGCACAATGCCTCAGTGTCCAAGCAACGGCTTCATTTGTCAGTAACTCAGAAAAATGGCATCACTTGCCAACTCGCCATCTGAAAGGGCACAAGGAGCAGACAGGCAGGCAAGCAATCTTTCACTCTAGGTTTCTCTGTTCAGTATTTGCCCTTTATGTAAGTTCTCTGCCTTTCACAGAATAAAAGCTGAAACCATAAAGTATTTAGGAAGATAAACTTGACAATGAAAACTCTTCTGGTAATGACTCAAGTAGCAGAGATATTGTAAGGCACTTTCCAAATGAGAGCCCTGCACAGTATACTGAGCTTATCCAAGCAAGGAAATTAATTTATTTCAGAAAAAATAAACCTGGAGTTTAATTCTTAAAGCTGATTCCTACTGTTAACCCATCATTAGAGGCAGGCAAAGTAGACCAATAAAAATAAGTTATGCTTCACTCCTATCAGAACTCACCACAAGAGCATTAAGGGCTTATATGTGCACTGGGGTCCAGCTTGCCAGGAGGACAGTCACCTAATTCACACACTCAAATGTGGATTTTTAATCGCTAAAATTACCTAAGTTCTCTAAAAGACCCCTCTGAACACCTAAATAACCTACGACAAATACCTAGAGAATGAGGCCAGTCTCTCTTCAGCTGTCACCTCTCAGCTGCTCCTTGGTGCTCCGGCAGCTACTCCTATGTAACAGGCTGAGTCAGTCGTAAGGACTCGTTAGGAGAGAGGGAAGGCAATAGTAATGTGAGAAATGAGGCAGCAAATCCCCAAAGAAACTAATGTTCCCTTCACACCACCTGCCACACATTCACATGAAGCTTTTTTCCTGATTGGAATAGCCTTCGCAAATGTCTTCTTTAATGGAGAAACTAATTGCTCCCAATTGGAGGCAAGCATACAGCAATGCATTTCGAACAAACCTCCCAAATTTCACAACCCCCAAAAATCTACATTTCATCTCCTTGCCTTCTTCCTTTACTTCTACCCTGCACTCTGCTGTCAATATCCACAACTGCTACCAAGTAAGTTATTCAATGTACACGTCGTGTCCCCAGAACACAGCATGTCAAGATCATGCCACAGACCAAGATCTGGCCCAAAGGCAGAACAGCCCAAAACACCCCACGTTTGCCACTCTCCCTGTTGTGAAGCTGAACCAGAGCAAGTCAAGGCTCCTCCCTTTTAGTCCTGGCATGAGCTGTAACCAGGTTGCAAGTCATCAGCTCCAGCTGCGATAATCTTGTCTGAGCCCTGTGCTCACCCAGTAGCAGATGGGGTTTCCTAAACTTGGGAACCAAAAAACTGATGTCTGCCACAAGCCGGGGAACACCAAAGGCAAAATCCTGCTTCCTTCACGTTAATCAAGACTTTGCAGGGCTCACATGCCTTCCATATCTCAATCCCTGCAATACTGGAGCAGCTTGCAGTCTGGCCACGGCTTGCTAGATAAAACTCCCACGCAAGGTGAAATGTTATCTCCACTTCACAGGTTGGAAACCGAGACAAATATTTAGTGACTTGCGTCGTCCCTGTACAAATCAAAGCAAGGCAAAACCTAAACTTTTACATCTCCAGGCCAAGGCTATCGCTTTTATCACTGGATCATCCTTTTTTATGACCATACCCTGCTCAAAGAGCACAAACTGCTTCAAAGAGACAATAATCCCATACAAACTGTGTGCTCCAGTATCAGAAGACTGACAAAAAAGAGACAATGGAGTCAGTCATTACTGTCATCGCCCCTTTCATTAAGTATCCTATCAAGTTTTACTGCACAAGATAATTACCAAGATTTTTATCCTCTTCACATTCCTACTTAATATAAGTACCACTAAAAACCCATATTGATTTTTATTTTTAGATCCTTGAGAAACGAGTGGTATTGTCATTAAAGGAAAAATCCACGTAAGGGTCTTCATTTTCCTGGTTTGCTGCCTTTCCAAGAACTTCTGTTTTAGCGTGTGATTAAATCTCCCCAAAAATAATTTCTGTAATTAGTTTAATGAGACAGGTCACTGCACTGGCAGGTCACTGCGCTGAACTGTTTACACTTCGTAAGATTTTTGGTTATATTCAAATATATGTAATATCAAACAATATCTTGTTATAGACTTTCATGCTTTTAAATAATGAACAACCCAGTGTAAGTGTCCCAGACCTCCTCTCTCTGAAATCAACAGTCAGGACTTGCTCACCTCAGTGGAAGCAGATTCTGAAGCCAGGAATGTACCAATTTCTAACTGGTTTACGTGAAGAATGTATCTGCTCCAGAAGCCTACCAGGAATGTTCAGCAGAGAAGTACATACATACAATGCACAGAAAGTTGGCACAATTTATGCCTGTACAGGGAAGCATTTTATTATATATCCCATTAAAAATACACTAAGGCAACATTAAAATTAGGCGCCTATGGGACACAGAGAGTCAAGAAACACGATTCTGAAACTGAAGCAGATCTTTTCTCTTCAACAATCTGTCCAGACTCTTAAACAGCAACATTCATCATCTGACTGCCCTTATACAACAATTCAGGTTTCGGTGATGTGGGCACTGCAACAGCCCATGCTGACATCTGCATTGCTCCACCAAAACCCCACCAGAGACAGGCACTGCCTGTGACCCACATAACAGCCCAGAAAGTCTGACTTGTTCAAAGCTTTCTGGAATTACTCTAAAACAAGAAGATTTTCACAGGGTCTGGTATGAACAGGACTGAGCCCACAGCAAGCACCCTGACTCATAAATGTCTCCTTGTGCAGCTTCCTATGGACTAATATATGCCTGTATCACGGGGATCTGGCATCTGACCAGATTCCAAATGCACAACCTGCCTCAGACACTACAAACTTCCAGTAATCCAGACCTGCACAGGTGCATCAAAACCAGCTTCCCAGCTACCTACTGTCTGCCTTTATCCCAGAGGCTCTACATCTGAAGGCAGATGCCAAAGGCTCTCTATGTAGCCACTGAACACAACCAACATTTTATTTTAAAAATCAGATGTCATATATGACAGGGATAAATAAAAATTAAAGGATGTTTCCATCCACATTCAGTGCTGCTGGATGTTTGGATAACTCACAAGCCTTTAACCTCTACTGGAACAACTGCGTTGGTTGACATTTACAAAAAATCTTTGATTGAATCATGAATTAGCATGGAAAAACTTTATTTATTTATTTATTTATAATTTAATTTCTTTATTTATCACAGGCTGCCAATGTTAGGCTGCTGCTGACCTGTGCTAGAAAGGCATTTTTTTTCAGGCTGCAGAGTAGATTATTCTTCAGCCTTTTCAACTCATGGCCTTTTGGTGGATGCTGCCAACAGACATCCCAATTAGAGCTCACAGCAACATAGCTTGCTTTCAAAAAGGAACCAGTGGGGGTCTGAAAGGGAGACTTATTTATTTATAGTTGTAAAATATGGCTTCAAAAAAACAGATTTGATTTTGTGCACACATTTTGGGCTCGCTTTGCTTCATATTTAAAGCGAGCAACGGATTCCTACATCCCAATCTCACCACGTGCAGCAGTAAGAAACAAAAACAAGGCCACTGAAACCTGCGCTGGCAGGGAGAGATCCAAGTTCACTACTTGGTTGGAAGCTGAGGCCTTCTTCTTGTACTGGGCTAATTAGTTGGGATTCTTAATAATGAGTTCACAAAGTCGCTTAAAACCTTCGGTTTTAATGCACTGGAGGGAGGAGGGAAGGAGTGAAGGGTGTGAAAAGCTGTTTTTCAAAGCCAAATTGATAAAACCACTCCCTCTGCAATTAAAAACCTGAACAGCTGAATAGCTGACTTTGGAAAGCAGCAACTGCATAATTTATCGGGTTGGTCTATAAAGGGAGAGAAAATATCCGAGGACGGGAAGGGAATTTCACGGACATTTCAACAACACATGAAAACTGTGGTGCATTTTATCATTCTGAGGTTTATTTTTGCACTCCCTTCCACTGGGAGGAACCAAGCAAAGGTCTATTAGGCTGCATTTTCCCTGCTTACCCTCTTTATCAATGGAGGAAAAACCACAACGGCTCAAATATCCTACTAAGGATATTGACATTTTTTTCTAACCTTAAGTCCTGCAATCAGCTTATGTAGTCTCTGAAGGAGCCCTATGAAGAGGACTGGGAAGAGCACAGATTTAACCTGAATTTAAGCTCACATACAAGGAAGAAATGTTGCAGGAAAAACATTTTAATAGTTTAATCCTTTAAAAAGCAAACGCACACTAATAGTACAGCCACAGCACTTTTTTCTCCTCTGTTTGTTACCTCTGGCATCACTACTGGACCACAAACTTTGCTCTGGCTAATGGGGTATGAGAGACGGCAAAGCAGCCCCAAGCAAATATCAGGAGTGACTGACTACAGCCACCAGTGAGCATGAGAGACTCCTCAGATCCACGCTTGCTGAAGGTACACGGGGAGGCTTCAGCTCACAGTGGCACCAGGACATTATTCTGCATGAGGCTGCAGGAACAGGTAACCTTTAAAACATCAGCAGTGTCACTTGTGTTAACATAACGAAAAGTAACTCCTGTGCATGAACAGCAGACACTTCTAGAAACCATTTCTGAGTTGACTAGAATTTCAATCCTGGACTTTAAACACCTTTCCATGGCATTTGAATTGACTTATCAGTGACTTGGTTGGGTTTATTTTGTGACTGAGATGTGACTTGGAGAAAAATGCTGAGGAAAATGTAGAAAGGATAAATGCGTAGGGAGTTTCTTCCTTCAACAAAACAGAGTCAGAAAGACTGCAACCATCCACTAATTTGGCAAATATTTTGGACAGAATTATTTTAAAAATTGCGTTGGACTCAGCAAACAGTTTGATGAGGAAACTGAAAACACAAACAGGGCTTTTTTTCATGATCAAGTGACTCAGGAACATTTTAACTCCCAGCGAGTCCCCATGACACTAAAGCATTTAACAACACTTGACTGGCAGCATAACCCATATTTAGAGACATTCAGAACCCAGCTGTCATCTTGGGCATCTAAATAAATCGATCAGCTGTAGGCACAGATATCAAGAAGCACATACAGACATGGAGTCTTTATTCTCATTGCTAGCAGAAGCCTATCATAAGCAGCAACGGTGCCTTTAGTTATGTTATAGTACAGAAATAACTTGGGTTGGTGCAATAAATCCTTTGTTATAGACTCAGAAATAGGCCTGCTAACATAACTCTGCTGTCTCATCTTACCAAATACGATCAATCCAAGTAAAAACTCCAAATCCTTTGGGACGGAGGGCCCTTTCTTTGTTCTTTTGTACAGTGCAGGAGAACTCAGTTTTTGGGTACAACAACATATTGAAAAAACGCTTCAGACATCTGCAAGACTTCAGTCTGGATATATCCAGGATAACACTAAGCTCACCACCAGAAATGATGAAATTTCAGCAAAATGCTTAAGTAAGGAGCACAACATTGCACACCCTTCACAGATGGCTGGGGAGGAGAATGCCTCCAGAGCCTGACTGGCTGGGTCACTGTTTACCTCTGCTAAATATTCAGATTTATTGAACATCCTCTTAAGGGCTTTACAGAGGAGTTTCAGAAGGTTAAAAATCCTGCTCTGTGTCCCCAGTGACCTGTGAAACGAAAGCAGGATGAACTCATCCTGCCCACCCACACTCACCCACTGGGTGCTCAGGGCCGGCAGGAACGACCTGAAGCAGCACATTTTCTGTTTAATGCTTGTGATAAATTACTGCACAAAAGGTATGGTGTCTCTGATCCCAAGAGGTGCAAGTTGCGTGCTGCAGACCTTCCTGATGTGTTTCAAACACACTCGCTGCCTCCCTTGAACTTAGTTACGCTAGGCAGCACTTAAAATGCCGCCATGTCTTTGACCGGGCTGGTAAGTGCAACTGATTGTAAATAATTACAGCCTGGTCCTCAGGGATGATCATCAGTAGCCACAGGCACGGAGACCCAACCGGCCACATCCATCACAGTGCCTAATGGTGCAGGTCACAGGTATTACCTGGGATGTGTTTGGTTCAGCTGTATCTTCAGCACGGGGGGCAGGGGGCAGATAAAAGGCTGCCAGATCCCCACACATCTTTTCATACTGCACTCTGTTAATGCATTGGCCATCTGAATATGCAATTAAAGCATCACTGAAATAATTCTCCTCTAGTAAAACAGCTCCTCATGGATGTGTGATGGTTTGGACTGGGACAGAGTTCATTTTCTTCACAGTAGCTGGTATTGAACCATGAGCCGGATTTGTGCTGGGAACAGTGTTGATAATCCGGGGATGTTTTAGCTATTGATAAGCACTGCTTACAGAATCCAGACTTTTTCTGCTCTTCACCCCATCTCACCTCAAGGAGGCTGGGGGTACACAAGAAGTTGTCAGGGGATACAGCCAGGACAGTTGACCCCGAACGACCACAGGGATATCCCAGACCATATGGTGTCATGATCAGCATATAGAACTAGGGGAAGAGGGAGAGGGGGGACATTTGGAGTGATGGAGCTTGTCTTTCCAAGTCACCATTATGTGTGATAAACCTCTGCTTTCCTGGGAATGGTCAAGCACCTACCAGTCAATACAAAGTAGTGAACAAATTCCTTGTTTTGGTTTGCCTGTATATGGCTTTTGCTTTTCTTATTAAACTACCTTTCTCTCACAAACCCTTAAGTTTTCTTGGCTTTACCTTTCAAACTCTTCCCCATCCCACCATGAGGGAGCACCTGTGTGGGGCTGAGCTGTGGCTAAACCACAGCAGTGTACCAGAAAAACTCCAAGTCACGTGTATGCTGCGTGGTGACACAGGAGTTTAAGTACTTGCTAATTCCAGGGCAGTGGTGAAATCCCCTTGATTATTCTTAGTTACATATAAGTATATCCTGTGTTACGAGCCTATTTTAGAGATGTTTCAACAATTTTTTTTTATTAATACATAATTTTTAGAAAAAACTTCCTCATCCTGAGCTACCAAGGTTAAAACAAATGTTCACTGGCTTTACCGCTTCTTTTACTGGAATAATTTATCTCCTAATATTCATAAGGTGACACCATTAGCACATTTAAGAAGTGCTAAGAGAAGAGCTTTTAATCATGGAGATAACTGTTTATGATAGTTGTCTCATTAATTAGTTTGCAAGCCTCATACCCTCTGCTGAGGATGCCCAGAGGATTCTTAGAAACACAGATCTTTTACACATGTACAAGCTGGATTCTGCATGTAGGCATACCATTACCACCTCAATGTAAACAAAAGGCCACAAATATTTCAGCTGCATTTAAAATTGAGTTGTTCTGGCAACGAACACTCTTTATCCCATTTCTGAGCAGCTGGAAAATGTTATCAGAAGATTGTGACAGCCCAATTAAGGCATTTGATTTACTTTTAAAACAGCATTTGCCAAAGTGCTGGTGTACCTTAGTGCAGAATGTCTCTTAGTACAAAACATACCTGTCTGGAAACACCCTCCTCTCAAAACAGGTCATGTAATACTGTTACCCTTAAAATTGTGTTACCTGTGTTCTTGAAAATACTAAAAAACCACTAAAAACGGAACAGAAACCTACTGAGATTTAAAACTAACTTGAACTTACTATAGAATTTGATTGCAGTTGTACGTATTCATCTGTTTTTAATCTGGCTTCCTAAAGGAGTAAGTTTTGCAGGGTCAGCTGTTGATTTCTTCCCCCTCTTCCTCCTCCTGAATATACGACTGGACTCCTTTGCCCATTTACAAACTCAAAAAAAGGCAAAGCTTTAAAATACTACTAAATCTCTGTGAACATGTCGAGAGAGAGGAGACACTTCTCCCATGCCATTGTGCAGAGAGAGGGAAAGGAGGCAAATTTAGGAGTTACATTTGTGCTTGGCAGCAGCTGCTCAGCAAGCGCACAGCTGCCGAGAAGCAGCAGCCCGTGCTGTCACTTGCACACCGGGGTGCAGGGAAATCTGGGGAAGGAAGGATTTGGGTAACGAAGGATAACTCCTGAGCAAACCAGGCCTCATCAGTTCTGCTACTTGTGTTCTGGGTTTCAGACCAGGCGTTCATCTCCGGTCCCACTTTCATTAGTACAAATAATCCGGTGAACACAGCGACAAAACAGCAGTCAGTCCCCTGCTTCAGTGGACAAAATTCTTTCATCAGGCAGAGGAAATTCATTATGGTATGTTTTTCAAATGAGTCTTATGAGCAGACCTTCAAAAAAGGCATTTTGGAGCTAACTCCTGCTGGCTTAAAGGGAAGCAGGATTTCAGCCTCTGTGCCAAGACCCTCAGCTGTGAGCACACAGTCTGCCTCCAGAGTCCTAACCTTTAAATCTATGCCCTTGAAAATGAACATTGCACCCAAGTGCCACTGCCAGCACAGCAGCAAGAGGAGACAGAAGCTGTGTGTCACACAGTGTAGCAGATTCAAGCCTGAACTGTCCATCACAGACACACACAATTGGAAGAACCAGCTGTGTAGCTGAAACGAGTTACATTCACAATGAACTAAGAGGTTAATGCACTCTTCCACCCATCAGCATACAGGAGGGCAGTGTGGCTGGAACACCATCCTGAAGGCAACCCACTGCATTTTATTGGTCAAGCTACAACCTCAAGTCATGAAAAAGATCAGTTTGATGCATTCACAGCAGAACAATAAGTAATATCACCACCAACTCTGCATTAGTTATCAAAAGTCCTGGGGACTTTCTAAACTTAGGCCTAGTTTTGGCATAATTCAGCACAATATATAATGACCATCACCCCTTATATTGCCAGAGAAACTGCAGCAGAGGAGCGACAATGCTCAAAATGACTTAGCAGCTGCCATGAACAAGAACCCAGGAGCTCATGGCTCTTGACTTGTTCAATCAACCAGAGTCCTGCTTTGAAAGCAAACAATACTGAAGAGAAGTTGAAAATGGGAAATCATGCTGTAAAGTGATGAGTACCCAGACTATTTAAGCATCATTACACTCCTCAGTTATGTTTTGACTCAGCCTACAAAGTGTCCTAAATGTGAAGTCACCAACTTCACAGACACTTCACGCCTTATGTATTTCACAATCATCACAAACAAGAAAAGCCTGGACTTTTGAGTTCATGGTTCTGTGAAACTTCCACAGAAAAACATCACTGATTTCATTAGCAAGCATTTGGCTCAGAGTATAGATGAGAAAACAAACTCACATGGTGCGTGGAACATCACTAGCACAGATGAATGATCTTTTATAAACTTGTCGAAGTCCTCATCAGTCAGGTGATAAACTACATTTTCTTCATCTGCCCAGGGAGTCTCTGGAGCCTGTGGCTGAGGTGCCTGTGGGCTACAAGACAAACAGACACGGCTTAAAGGCAGCTCTCTGGTGCTAAGCAGTCATCTTGGCAAGTCAAATTGTAAGGAACCACTTTGTGCAGATGTTCACACACGTCTGACACACCAACCCTACTGAACAGCTTCCATAACTGTACCCATCCAGAACTCACAGGCACTGAAACACAGATAAAACTGGAGGAGGAACAAAAAAATCTGCAAGAAGCTCCTGAGGACAGATCAGCAATGGAAGGGGATGGAGCGAGGAGATAACCAGACTGCTTGGTTATTACATTATAGAAATCAAATGCATTTTCTATTACTCTTTTACCCTCCTCAGCAGGATGCTCCCTTTCTCACAGCATTCCCACTTTGTAGTTCACAGGAGTCATCGCAAATGAAAGAAAAAAGCAGTGAGCAGAAACAGCCAATTTAACCCGTCACCTTGGATACTGACAGCATGATTAGGGCCGGCAGAGAAAGGAGGAGCAGTGTTGGGACCATGAGCCAGCTACACACACCATTTCCCCAGGAATACATGCTTTTACCCTGAACAACTCTTGTGAGCCAGGGAAGCATCCTTATGTCCTCACTCTGCACTGGGCTTGTAAGCCTAACTCAGCAAAGCTACTCAGCTGCATGCTTCACCTAAAAGGCAAGTGATGTGTTCTACCAACTTCACTGTGATTGCACCTGAGTTCAACTGTCTTTGATGGGTCAGAGCCACAGAGATTGCTCAAAGACACGGTGGCAAGTCTGGAAAATGAACCTAAGCTCCCCTGGAGCTCATCATCTCAATAAACAACTGTTATTGGCTTTTATTAATGTACATTAAAAAGACAATTTGGCAACTGTGAACTGAACTATGCTAATTGACATTTTATTTATTAAAGCAGTGTTCACAGAAAAGACACCCAAACATACAAACACTGGGAGCCAGACTTTGAAGCTGTTTTGTTCTTGTCAGTTGCAGTAATGCGTTCCAAATACCCCCCAAAATTCCCCAAATTCTTTGGCAAAGTACAAGTCTGGATGTGACCCCATCTCTGGTGAAAGCAGATTTACTATTTTTGATTAAAATGTATTATTGTGTTAGCTGCCTGGAACAAGGAATGGCAAACAGATGATAACTCATTTATCCTGCCTTACTCATTTCTAGGCTGAAAGCCTAGTTTGATAAAAAAAAAAGCAGTAGAGATACACAGATTCAGATAGGAAATTCTGTTGATGCAAGCAATGGGTGTGATCCAAGAATATTAAGCAACCCATGCAGAACGGTGATGCACACCTCTGCTGCTGCTTCTGTGATAAACAAACCAAGAAGCGAACATCAAAGCAAAGGTCAGAGCTGCACCTGGCCAAGCAGCCCAGTGAGCAATAATCTCCAGGTATGCTGGCAGAGTGAAGGCTTTCCAGTCAACACCATGACACCTAATGGGTTTGGGAGCTGAGCTGAGTAGGCAGAGCATGATGCACATGGAACACAGCACCTACAAAGCACTGGGAGAACGTGGTGTTTAGCAGGGCCTGGCGCGACCTATTTCAGTCACGAATTAGTAAAGCAGGGCACGGGATGTTTATTCAAATGGCCTAATTTAAAATGCTGTGCATGCTAATAAGCCTACACAGGAGTTGGTAAGAAACACCTCAAGGCCTAGAGAAAGCATTAAGCAAAATTTAAAAATGTCATTTAACACTGAGACAAGGAACACCCAACATCTGATTAGGATGACAGAAGTCCAGAAGAGTTATCAAAAGCTAATTCAGTTGAGAGCACAGAATAAGTTCTTGATTTAACGGAGTAGCTGATGCTAAGGAAGAGCCTGAGGGGAATCTATAAAAACAGCAAGACAAACTAAGCAGCTATTGAAGGCAGCAAGAAGCTGTTGGGCTTGCCTACCATTCAGGCTGTGTATCAGATTTAATAAAAAAGTGGTATGTACAAGATAGCATTTCTACTGTGTTGGTTTAAGGTTGTATGATGGTTCATCTCTATCATCTCATGAAAACATCTGAAACTCCGTAACACAGTAGCCAGTGCCTATTAGGAAGATAAGAAAGGTGAAGTATCTGTAAGACTGATGCATTAGCACACTTCAGCATAAGAAAGAAGCACCTTTAATAAGTACTGGGAAAAAAAAAAAAAAAAAAAAAAAAAAAAAAAAAAAAAAGACATGTTGGAGCCCTCCAAACTATCAGTTCTTGTCCTGAGAGGGAAAAGCATGGACAATGATTTAAATAATGCTATCTTTCATTAAGTTATATCATGTTCTCCCCACAAACGAGCCTAAAGATCAACCACTTTCAGCACTTTACCAGTAACATTTAAGAGGGAAAAAACCAAGAAGAGGGAAAGGGAAAACAGCTGCTTTTCTGCAGAGTGTACTTATTGTTCACACAAAATGGGCCATTTCATATGGCTCAATGTCTGCTGGATCTGCTTTCAAGACTCTACAACGACAGCACATGATGCACAGTACAAAAATGCATTGGCTTTCCTTGCCATGGCCCTGCCATGCCCTGGTCCTCGGAGCAACATTTTGTACAAAAGCAACCTTTCAATATTTTAATACTATGCTATTCTGAAACACAGCCTGTATGCCTTGCAGTTATCTCATTGCACTCCTTGGCTTTCCTAAAGCCCTTGCCATACCATTTTGACTACCTGTACTGCAGATTCCTCAGAATAGTATAATATTATGTATGTAGCATATTTACCCTTTATGTGGTTTAATTAATAATTAAATTTATCGTAATTTAAGCATCAATTACCGGCAAAATGTAAGTACATGTAACTACTCCATGTGGTTTTCCCTAAAAGTTGTACTTATTACACAAAACAGGGGCACAAAGGCTGCTGCTCAGATCATCTTCTGGGCAGCTAATAAGAATGCACTAACACTAAGTGAGGACAAACAGCTGTCTTTAGCTCTGGACTGCTGAAGTATCAGCCAAAGCCCACAGTGGCTTGTTAGCAGAGATTATCATTGGAAAGAGCTTGCAGCTGTTCTGCTTTGCCTCCAGTAGCTGTGCTCACTTGCTGTCACAGCACTGATATAAAGGTACCGCATATTGCAGGGATTATCTGGATATTATGTGGGCAGACAGGGGAAAAAACCACCCCAAACAGCTAATGTTTCACATATGGTAGCCAAGAGATAACCACATCCTTGCGGAATTGAAAAGCATAACAAAGTGCAGGTGATGAAGCCATATCCTTGCTCCAAGGGCTGATCATCTCCTTCAAGTTGCTGGAGTTGCCATCTTGATCACTCACATTCGAAGGCTTAATTGACTATCCAAGGCTTAATGACTCTGGCTGAATTCCTCCTGTTTGAGCCACTGGGCAGTACTCACTTGCAGTGTTTGTAGCTCCTGATGCTACAGGATGCTGCTCCCACTTCATTTGTGGGTTCCAAATCCTGAAGAGCTCAGCCTACTGCTGCTGAAGACCCTGGGCTACCTGCAACCATATGCACATCCCCAGCACAGCCCCACTGGACAGCAAAATACATTTATTCTGTGCCACTTTTGCTAAGCTGTACTATTACAATAGTTTGCAACAGTCTGTTCCCTCCCATGGGTTTGTTTCCTTTCAGTAGCTTCATTTCAGTATTGTTTCCACGACTGCAGCAGACAAGGGAGGGTTACCAAGATGACACCATGCCCAAGAGCCTGGGCTCACTGCAAACGGGATTTCTCCATCACCTGATTATCTCGGCTCTCTCCAGCTGCTCCATCAGCTTCACTGACCATGTGGGGATTTGCACCAGTTGAAGAGCAGCTATACACACATACACTTTTCCTGTCTCTGAACTGCTAGTCCCATAGGCTCATTCAGCCCCCAAAACGTTTATGACTGCTAACAGCTCTCTTTAGGTAGAACAAGGTGCTTTCAACACTTTCACATCATGACAGCAAACACAGATGTTGTAAAAGCCACTATCTATCCAGGCTGCCTTGATCTTCAGTTTGTCTCTGCAAGACACTTTAAAGGCTTCAGCTAAAGGCTGATGAACCAACAAGAACTGCACACTTGGTATATACATTTTTAATAACACAACTAAAGTCAAACCTTTAGCAAGGTATTCAGTTCAAGCACCCGAGATCACTGGAAATTTAAGCTGGCACTTTTAACGAAGCTGAGATCTGTGTATCTGCATTTGTTTTAGTCTACAGTCAGTCTCCTATTACAGACAAAATGCAATTGTGAAATGCAAGGCATGCATGCTAAAAACCAAACATTAGTCAATCTCTCTGTATGAGTTTAGCTGATCTCAGCGGGGTAGTTTTGTTTGCTCTCCTGAGCAGAGGGAAGGAGGGAGAGATGTCTGTTCCTAAACCATTACATTCTGTAAATAATGAAGAGTACATAAAAGGTGGAGTGCATGAAGTTCAATGCCTTACTTTTTCAGCCACTCTGCAATATCTGCTGCGGTAGCACCAAAGTTCTCAAAGTTGAACAGGAACTTTCCTTTCCTGTTAAAGCAACAAAACAAGGTTCAGTCCTTGCCCTAAAAGATAAAAACATGCAATTATATAAGAGTGCATGATTTCTAAAATAGTAGCAAAACATAACTGACTCAAAATAGCAGATTGTAGGATATCCCCGGACATTGAATTCTTCCTTTATCCTTTCAAATTCAGCAGAGTAAACATTCATCCCCGCAAGAACCTGGAAAAACAGAGCATAATCTTACTGATTCTTACAATACAGCAGGAACATTACACCATTTGTTTGAAGATTTAAGTAAAACTCACTTCAATCTGGGCAGATTCTGATTTCATTCATATAGCTGTCAAGCAAGGGGCTCTAAAAGGCACTGAAGTTTTTCTGATTTTGTGCGAGGGGGAACAGAACAATACTCGAGTCTAATCCAGAGAAAACACACACCAGTCAGCATGTCACCTCCCCACTGCTTTGGATGCATCTCTCTTTCTTTTTATTCACCCACTACCAGAAATACCTAGAGGGAATCCTCTCAGCTGCAGTACTTGTGCTCTTCTTTGCACATTTGGATTTTAAGCTACAACTAGATTTTTTCTTCCTCTGCAAGTAGAAAAGGAAAGAGTTCTTAGTTCATATCCAAACATTAAACAGGACACCAGAAGTTCCAGCCTCATGTCTCTAGCTTCTACTCCAGCAATGAATTTTCAACCTCAGCTCATGTCCAGAAGCTCTAATCAACCAAGCACTGACATTATCCCAGTTCAAAAATGCACTTACAGAATGGCAAGGGGAAATCAGCATGACTTTGATGTGAAAATAAAACGTGCCCTATTTCCATGAGCTCAGGAAATAGCACATGGCATTTATATGCTTTAGATATGTTAACTCAGGTACGGTATAATGAGAGTTAAGAATTAACTACAATCTTCAGAAGAGAGGCACAAAAGCCCAGTTGCTTTTCAGACTAGCATGTCAAACAAAAACTCTCTCCTCCTTATTCTTCACCTCTATCCCAACCCATCCTCCATCTCAACAGTCCCTGAGCTTCAGGTTCAGGGCTCCTGTGACTTATACTGTGCCCTGTGACTTACTCTGTGCCCTGTCCAAATGTCTTCCAAATATTTCTGACATGAAAATTGGAAGATGGGATTGATTCCAAGTTTTTGTGGGTGTGCAATTCACACAGAGGTCGTTCTGCTGTCAAACCTGGACCCAGCAAGTTGCTGAGATACCACTTCCTGATTAACTTAGTTTAATGGCATTGACGGCTTAAATCATTTTAGCAGCAGGGTCTTAATCCAACCCCCTCCTCCTTCCCTCTCCAAAAACAGGATTTTCTCCTTCCAGCTGAAATACCACATCAGAATTTAATACCACGTTCCTGCCTGCAGTAAACTGCACAGACCAACCAAATGTGCTCAGAGCCAGCATGAAATAAATCTTAAAGCAGAAAATCCTCATTTGAAGGTTAACCATTTCCAAGAATGTGCTGGAAAGTCACAAAAAGATACTTTGTTTTCTCCTCCTTATCCTAAGAAAGGATAAATTGAACAGAGGAGAATACAGAAATGAGGTTTATACTTGCTGGCCTAGTCTTCCACTTCGAATTTCCCTTGTAGTTCAAACAACCGGATTGACTTAATTCATATGAGATCCTCTAGACTCAATTCTCCCCTTTCCTCATCTTCCATGTCACCACCTGAAGGCAGGTAAATGCAATAGGATCAAGATAGAGTGGTTGCTTTACAAAGCAAGAACCAGGTTTGCTAACCAATTCCCTAATTAACACAAGCCTATTAGATTCCACGTTTGCTGTGAACTTTCAGAGGATTTCCTGTGATTTAAATGGGCATTCCTCGCCATTTCAGACAATTTCACTGTGTCCATCTAATGGTGACTGATATAAGTCAATAACTTGGATTCATTCTGGTGTTCATTACATTATATGAAAAGTAATTAGCAAAAAGCTTATTACAACGGGATTTATTTTTAATGACAAGAGTAACAGCTTCAGCTGGCCAATAATCACAGAATTATGAAATATCAGGCTATCAGAGACCATCAAAACACACCTACTGCCCAAAGCCAGGGTCCTCCTGCCAGACATTTAGAGAATTTGCTTTTAGCAAATGACTGAATGACCCAACTTCAATTTAGGCCCATTACCTCTTGTAATAGCCACTGCAGAAACAAAGATCATTTATTCCTTTCGCCTCTGCAGTGACACTTGACACATTTCAACACTTACCTGCTCTCCAACAAGCTACGTATAACCTAAACCAACTCTGAACCTTTCCTAGCTGCCCATGAATTTGGAGCTTCTGACCATTCCTGTTCAGCTGTGACCCCCTACCTTGAATCTCAGTTTTCTTGGTGGGATTGCTCCAAAACTGGTGCCTCACAGCACCAAAAAAAAATTTAAAAAAACCAAAAAGACAAGCACCAAAGGAGGAAAGCACTTAAGCATATTCTCAAGCTGGTGTTTACTGAGCAGAACATTCTGGCACACTCACAAAGTGCATGGGCATTAGGGAGATGATGAATGGTTTGCTAATAACCAGTTCCCCTCTGCTCTGGAGCCGTAGTGACAGCTAACTCATCAGAGCCCAGCCAGCCCTCTAACCACCAGAATCTTTCCTGCCAAGGATAAAATAAACCCACTTCTGATTTGGAGCACTTTTTCCTTCTGCACTGGGTACAACGGAATTGTAGATATAACCATAACATAAACTAAAAATGCCACCCTGCCTTCCTCTCAGTTAACAGTTCTGGGACAAGAAACACCCAGTCCCAAGGGAACACAGTGACCAGCAACAGGTACAGGTCACCCTTTAACTTTTATGACCTCTTCAACAGGCAATACTGTATTTAATTTTCCTGCTATATAACAGCAGTAATTGCTTTTGAGCCTGGCACATCCTGACAGCTAATGACAGGTCAGATTAAAAGGCCAAACCTTCAGCTCATCCAAACCACTCATAAACTTTGCAGCAAAGTCTGATCTGGAGGTCAACATCACTCTAAGCACTCCATGAATAATTTATGATGGGTACAGCACAGTTAACTTTAGACATAGCAAGCTGTGTACACATCCCACTCAGGAAGCTAATTGGGTCAAATTTTGACAAACAGACCGATTTTTGTGAAAAACATGGGAGGCAGTGGCATAACTGGACTTTCCTCTGAACTGAACCTGCACTACAACACTCCACTGCAAAGAAGCGTGTCCCAGCCCTGTCACTCAGCTGTGCAGGATCTATAGAAACAATTTCCAAGTGAGGAAGGAAATACTCAAACCAGAATAGATCTCGAGTTTAAATTCTCTGGTCTGAATTTAATAAAATGAGCTGCACATGGACAAGGAAGGGATAACTGCAGGAGGACACAGCGCTCTGCAGCATGCCTTCTCTCTGGCACTGTGTCTATAGGTGATGCTTTACATTCCAAATCCCTCTCACCCCACACCCCACAATGTGTGGGGTGCCCTCCCAAAGGCTACAGCACGTGCTCCTCGGAAGGGAGATGGCCTTAGAGTGCTGCCTGGCTGGACAAAAACACTCCTGGAAGTATCTGCTAAGGGTTGTGCCATGTCCTAAATAAATCCGAATAACTCCCACTCATTTCAGCCCTAAGCAAACAACGATTTAGAGAAAGCGCTTCTGAAAACATCTAGTTTGGGGAATGTTGGGCACTCTGACAGCACTAGGTGGCCAAGAGAAGGAATGGCCAGAGCTGCCCTAGCAATGAACTGCAGTGCTTCATCCTTCCCTCACGAGGAAACCTGTAAACAGCAGTGAATGATCCAACAGGTAGGATCAGACCAAATCCTGCTAAAGCCATGAAACAACAATCCTATTTCTTCGTCCTTTATGTACTACTGGCATCATATAAATCATATGTTAAGCATATTATAAAACCTCGACTAGACAAGTGCCTTTGACTTGCTTACAGAGATCAACACACCTTACAGGTACAAAGGGGTA
The DNA here is from genome assembly GCA_013398955.1 of Callaeas wilsoni. Classification (NCBI taxonomy): domain Eukaryota; kingdom Metazoa; phylum Chordata; class Aves; order Passeriformes; family Callaeidae; genus Callaeas; species Callaeas wilsoni. The sequence continues at coordinate 40,427 of VWPU01013995.1, read as the reverse complement.
ACTAAATTATCGTGAATGCTGTACTTTATTAGAGTCAAAACTTACTCTCATATCAATGTGGCATCAGTGCTAACTTTAACAGAGGTACAGTTAAAGTGTAAGATTCGATTAATGCTGAGTGGCTACAAGGGTGACCAGTAGCTTATGGGAGGGGGCTTTCCCTCCCATAACACTGTGATTCTCCACTAAAAAAATGGATTAATAACTGCTCTAAGGGCATCCCTCCCTGACCTTGTTAAGAAACATCAGGCCAAAAAGCTGATCAAACACATTATGGCAAACATTTCTTTCTTTACCAAAACAAGCTCAAAAGGCCTACAAACTCACAAATTAGATGCTAAACATAAATCTACATAGTGTCAGAGCCTGTATCTCCATGGAAAAAAACTGCAGTGGATCTAAAAAGCAAGGGTGTTCACATCTCATTCTCCAAAGTTTTAGAAGAATAAAAACCAAGATAGACAATCCTGAAGAGATCTGGAACAGAGTCGTTTATTTCTGTTTTGTTTCAGCTTGCTTAAAAATTGATAATTTTGATAAATATCTGTTGGTTTAAACAATTTTATAAAAAAAGGGTTACAATTATTTTTGAAATGTCATATAAATTTCATTGTCTCACTTACATATTTACCCTTCAGTTCTGTGGCTGCCTGCTGATAAGATGGCATCATTCTCTTACAAACACCACACCCTGATAAAAAAGAAATTGTGTAAGTAATATGCCAACAACTCTATTCAGTCTCTTCTCCAGTATCTATGTTCCAAAGCATATGAAGTAATATTTTATATTTAAAAAATTTAACAAAAATTCTTTACCTGCTTCACTAAATCATTATAAAATTATTAGTTTCTAAGGATGTCACTGCTTATAACAAGCCTCTATTTTTGCACATTTTTCATGCTCTTCATTTTCGTATTCATTTCTCATCCCAGTATGAAGACAGTAAAACCATCTTATATTCCTCAGGCTCTGTGCTGAGCCCAGAGGAGAATACAAGATGAAACACACATATCAAAAGTCAACAGGAGATGTCATAATTGTGAACTCAAAACAAAAAGCTTTGTGCACTTCTGGTCTTTGAAGGGACAGGGGGAGGTACTTCAGATTCATCCCAGCTTAACAAGGCTTTGAAATTAATTTGAGACGCATTTCCTAAACACATTACACAGACATCAAGTGTTAAACAGTGCTCTGTTAATTGAGCAGACATAGCTCAGAAGCAACAGCCTTTGTAAGACACAATAATGTGCTGTAGAAAAGACAAAGGGCGAGTGAGGAAGACCACCAATGTGTAGTTGGAGTGTGCTGAGAGCTGCTTGATGATGCTCTGCAGTGCTAAGCAGATTAGCAGTAAATCACCTTGTAAGCAGCAGTTTTCACCCCTGCCAAGTCAAATCCGTGCATGCAGATGGGAAGGGGCAGGACTGCAGACAGCATGAAAGAAAGGTAGCTGGGGCCAAGCACTCCAGACACTTATCGGGGAAACTCTCAGTCCACCACGGGACAGCAGTCAACACTTCTGTTCTAGTTAACAGACAGAGAGTTCTGAAAATATCTTCCAGAAAGGAGGAACAGATTTTGCAGCCACTCGTTTAGGATCACATCAGCATGCCTGGAAAAGAACATCCTTTAATCTGACGAAGGAGAGTTCTTGTTTCTGTGGTCTTTCCATCTTTGATCTCTCTGCTGAAATTGAGAATGTTATTAAATTAGTGCTGGTCAAAATGACAATTTCTTGGTGGGCACAGACCCCTCATTTAAGGCCCACTGAGGGCTTGCAGCTTCATCCAAACCATTGGACAGACATCAAAAGATGTGAGTTGACAGACATCATCTTCTGAGTTCTCTATTTCTTCTCTCCTCAGGAGCCCCAGGCACTAAACTCCTGCAGCAGATTTCCCTATCTTCCCCTCTTCACTCCTACTGCTCCTGGACTACCTTCCAGAGCACAGGCACACACCAGCCTCCTCCATGCAGCCATCACCCCATCATCCTCCTCTTCCCAGCTCTGCTGCTGCCTCAAACGTGCTGCTCCCAAGCCCACTTCAGTACACTCTCTCCTGTCCTCGTATTTCCAGGTTATATTGTTCAGGATGCTGCCAAGCCACATATACCCCTTAACAGGCATAAAAGGGGAACCTCAAAAAACTAATTTTCTTCTGTTCTTTCTTCTTGTACTTTGTCCCAAAAGGGGGAGCTTAATTAAATACACATTAGTCTTTCCACTAGTTAACACCTTCATTTTTAAAGCCATGTTTTCAATCACATTTATAAACAGCTCCTTCTTGTTGCCAAATCCAGACAGTCTCTTGCAGGAGTCTTCTTTGACAGCCAACTGCAAATAAATCTGAATGCCTTTAAGTATACCTAATATTTCATTTTTAGTGCTGTCTGACTTTCTAATATAGGCCTGAAAGTACAGTGGATGGTCTGCAAATGGCAGGTAATATCTTCTGAGGAAAGCAAGCCTTTGGTCTGAGTTGTTTTACCCAGACCAAGCATTCCTGAAATATTAAAGTAACTACATCTAAGTCCGTAGTCGCTTTCATCTCCCTCTGCACCGACATGTAACGAAAGAGCCCATTTCCTATGAATCTGCCACAATGAATCTAAAGCCACCACTTCCAACAAAGCAGAGAAATAAGGCAGCTGTCTTCCCCACAGCCTCCCAGACAAAGCCTCTGATGTCCTCTTGTGCCAAAGACCTCCCTGATGTGTAACAAAAAGCAGAATTTCTTTTAGTGACCAGTCTTGATTTGCTGCTCCCAGTTATGAAAGGTAACACCTGTATGTAACCAATAATTTCAGCTGCTCAAAGCCCATATTTTAACGCAACTGCTGGATGTATTCTCTCTCCAGTAAAAGGAGCAAGAAAAGAAAAATTGGACAACAACCAATTCAGAAGGTCTTGTGTGTTAAATAAAAGATGAGGGAGTTACAAACTGAGAAATCAGAGAGGAAGAAAAAAAACTCACAAGTAGACTTCCTTCACAGCAGTTTGGAAAGCAGCACAAGCATTACAGCACTGAAAACTAGCAGGTGTTTTGCCACTTCAAAGAAGGGAAACTGGAAGGAGGAGGGTTTCTGGGGGAACGGTTCAAAGAGAACGAAGGGTTAGATAAGGCACATTTCAGAAAGAGACTCAGTTGTGGAAAACAATTATTCCTGATACAGGTAAACTGTGAAAGCACTGTGCAGCCCAACTCTCCCTGAAGGGACGATTTACAGCAGAGCAGCCGTATCGTCTCCCGCTGATCCAAGGCAGCAGCTACTGGGAACAGCCACGCACCACGCCGGGCCACACAGGACCACGCTACTGCACAGGTTGAAGGCACAGAGCCACAAGTGATTTAATTAGAAGAAAAACCATCCTCTTAGTGATGCATCAAACTAAGTCTTGGGCAATTTTGGCCATCTTGGCAGTGCTCAGATGAGAATAAAAAGGTAGACTGGTGTTTCAGGCAGTAATTACAGGTGAAAATACACTGAGAAACACCAGAAAATGCTGCCGTGGGACACAGTTTAGAAGAGAATCAGCCAGCAAATTGCTCAGTGGTACCTAATCAATTCCCCTATCAATTTCCCTATCAGGGCAGTGCTGGGAGGCTTTCCTAGTTTAGGTCACACACTTATTCCCTTCTCATGGCTTCCTTGCTTCCTGAACTGAGCAACAACTCAAGTGCAACACAATCTTGCTTAGAAGAGCTGGAAAGCCTCTCACACAGCAGTGACCATAAAATACAAAAAGGCAGCTGTAAATCTGGAACATTAAAGGAACAAGCAGCCGATGCAATGACAGGATAGCAGCAATACGAGGTCAAGGTCACAAAAGAAAGGGAGTGACTCAAATGTGCTCTTCTCTTCCTGAAACCCCACTTGCATTTTAGTTACTCCTGCCAATGTAGGTAGGAACATGCAGGGTGCCTCTGGGATGGAGCAGGAACAACAGCCCTGCTCCTGATGAGTGCACTGTTCCCTCTGCCTGCAGCATACAGTGTTTCTGCTTTGTGCAGCACAAATCTAGAAAGGACAACAGGTAACAAAATTCTAGAAAGCAGCTGCTTAAAAGACTATTGAGCAAGAGTCATCATCACAAGAGAAAGAGACAAGACTGGGATACAAGTGATGGACAACCAGGGAAAAAGTGAGGACAAACAGGCAGAACAACACAAGGAGCTGAATGATAAAGGTGGCACAAGATGGTATTATTAATGAAGCACAGGTGAAGCTTCTAGTCAGATTTGGACATCTCTCAGTGGAGAAGGGGGACAGAGGAGACAGGACATGCTGGGCTACTTACATGGGGCATAGAACATCATCAGTAGGGGCTTGTCTTCCTTCTTCAGAAGCCTTCTCAATTCCTAGTGAGTGAACCAAAGAAAATAAAAAACACACTTATACTCAATGATACCTCTTATTATTTGTATTACAACTTTAAAATCGAATATATGTATTCATAGAACAGAGGCTCACTTATCTGAGGGAAAAGGGCTCATCTTTCCTAACAGACAGGACTCAATTTTTTTTTCCTTGCTCAATTTTAACTTGAAAGAAGATGACAAAATTTATTATACATTCAAATATCTGCTGAATAACCTAGACCAGTATCTTCACTGTTAATATGTAGAAGTTCCATGGTTTAGTTAATTCTCATTGCAGAATCTCTACCTGGAAACTCCTTCTTCGCTGACACATCCAAAATCCATATTGCAATTCAAAAAGTCGGACTCAATAATATCAAAACAAGTTCAGTTTTCACAGTATGAAACCTTGCCAAATCTATGAGATGCCATGCGAAAAGGATTTTTCAGTACCAGCATGATAGAAAAACTAGATGAAGTTTTCAAATTGAATGCAACCCTTGGAAGCCTTGTAATAGAGTACAGAGGGTGAACATTAAAAATTAATCTTCCTACAAAAACTGAATGTCAAAATAACCATTTCTAATATTAAAAATGAAAGCCAGAAAATTGAAAAAGCCCTTTACAAAATACCAGCCAGAGTCCAATCAATTAAAGTTTAAAAAAATCTATAGACTAGAAAACTAATATAAAAGACCAAGCTGATTATATTAGAAAGAACATAATGGGTAACTGTGGTGGCACTGGCTTTTTAAGGTAGTTTCATCACATTCGCTGCTTTCCCTCTTAACACTGAGAGGACAGTTACTGTACAAAGTTAAATCCCTCAATATCTGCACCCCGTTTCTTCCTGCTTCACACTTCCTAACCTCAGGCACATGAGGAAACCCAAGGTTTAATGACAACCTGCAGTTTGAAGAGTAGCATTTTACCTCCTACTTGCATTCTGCAGTGACTGCATCTTGCAAGCTGCTACACTTCCCTGAGACAAAGAGGGCTGTGCCCCCACACCATCCACAAGCTCTGACACTTGCTGTGCAGCTGGCAGACTGAGGTCATGACCACATGCAGGGCAGAGGAGGGTGGGAAGCAGAGGACTTTACAGCTATCTCAACCCACAAAATTTGTCAAATCACTTCAAACAGGCTGGGTGCTTTAAAATTCCCTTCCAAAGGAATAAAATAATGGTGTTTCACTAAGAGTTAATACAAATATACACACTCCCTTCATCCCATATATTTATAAAACAACAGAACATCTATCCAGCTAATGTACCTTTTCACTGTCAACATGCACAATATCTTTGGCTTCAGGATCTTCCTCCCACAGCGGAGCACCTTCTGGATCCTTGAGAAAGGCCACCATAGACTGTAACAAACAGGGGAAAAAAGCTTTTAAAGAAACACAAATGGAAATCATGAGACGTCCAATCTCAAATCCATGGTGTGACATAAACCCCATCCAATTAGTGCCTTTGCTTTTCTGCCCATATATTCATGTGCTCTAAGGCAGATTAGCACAAATCTCCTGTTGCAGAACCAAGTGATACGTGGGTGTGTACCTTCATCATAACTGGTATTCCAACTTATCTGTTCCCACCCGCATTATAAAACTGGGGAAAACAGAGTGGAAGTGGACCAGCACACAGAGAATAGCTTCAAGGATCCTTCAGAGAGCTCTTTCAATGGTACTAGACCTTACACAGCGAGTCCATGGGTTAGCAGGAAAGACTTCTCTTTATGTAGAGGTCAGACTCCCATGCCCTTCATTGTATCTGAGTAACAGGACTAGCTGGAGGGCACACTGATACTGGCTGTGAGTAAAAGCAAATGAACACACTTACAGATCAAACTGCTCATTTGGTCAAAGGAAGAATAATCCACCAACAGTTCCCTGTGTGACCCACCTACCTAAAAATCCACTGAACGCAGTTTCAAGTATGAGAATAAGAAGCAAATGTGTCAGGAGAAGTGGGAAATACAAAACCCCAGGATTCTGCAGCTCCCACGTTCAGCAAGCCGAGTACACATGCACACGCTTTATAACTGCTTTACCTGACTGACATACAACCAAAAATCTCCTTCAGAGGACCACAGATACACTCCCTTTACCATCAGGAAATATACTCTGATAGCTCTGATTTCAACTCGAACCTGAAGGGAACTCCAGCCCTCCTAAATCAATGAGATACTTTCCATGGATTCTGGCAGTCTCCCTACCCCCTGCTTCCAGCTGTACATGGAAACACAGGCTTGATCACTTTTATCCTCAGATGCCTGCGCTCTAGGAAACATAAGACTTGGTACCCCATGTCCATTCACCACTCAGAATGACCCCACTGCTTTCTCTGTGGCACTGCTTGTAGGTTTGTGTCCATTCCGTCGCGGGACTTCTGCCATGCCAGCAACACAGTGAGGTCCCTGAGGAGCTTCCATCAGTGTGAGAGTGAGTGGATGAAGCTGCCACGGCACTGAGCTATACTAACACACAAGGCTATTCATCTAAAAGCCTGGGATTGTACTCCACTTCCTCAGGAGCAGGTTGGCAGCACACCTGGTGGCACGTCCCACCACTGGAACAGTCTCAGAAACACTTTTGCTGCGTTGCTGTGGTACAACATTCCAACAGCTTATCAACAGAGAAGGGAGTTTAGCTCATTTTCCTGCCTCTCAGTTGGTACTGCAAGGCTCAGGAGGATTCAGAGCTTACAGCAGGATCCATTTATTGCATTTATGTTTCTGTCTACTTGCACAGCTAATATTGAAAAGATCTGTCTTATCACAAGAGGCAGCATGTATCAGTCACCAGACAGCAACCAAAACACTTAAAGTACACAGTAAAAACGATCTAAAGGGTGAGGATGACAAACGCTTCCAGAAGAAATTTGTTTTACAGTGGCATTATCAGGGAAAGGAGCTAGTTAGGAAAAAAATATATAAAATCAAGTAATTTACAATAGAGTTACAATGTAAAATGCTCTAGACTTAGAGGCATTAATATCCCAAATGACATCCTAAGAAGACTAATAATGCATGGGGAAAGGAAAGATGAGGACAAAACAGCAGAGATGTTCTACCTTTAGGACAGCTGCATCAAGTTCTGCTCACCCTCAGCATGCACAGACCTCAACTATACACTGGAGAGGAGGAGACAGGGGTCAACATTTTGAATGGCTAATGAGTGTAATTGACTCTGCTAGTTTCAAGAATTCCTGCATGCCAAATTCAGTCATGTAGAAACAGATGTGGTTAGAGGATGGGGGATTAAAGAGATTTAATTCATCCAGCCTCTCCCTCTCAGCCAAGACAGACAAAAATTAGATGTGTAATGTCTTCTGGCAGGAGCAGGCAGTACATTGCCTTGTCCTCAATTCTTCATGCAGCGAAGAGAACTTCCTCTCTCACTTCAAACAGGGAAGAACAACACCCAAACAAACCACAGCATTCTCTAATCACAGAAAAGCAGTGGTCCCCAGGCTGCTGTGTTAGAGGCCACAGCAAGGTCCAGGGCACAGGAACCCTGGTGTTGTAGAACCAGCTCCGCTCCTGTCCTGCCGTGCTCGGTCAGGACCTGTTTTGACCCCACGGCATGGACAGAGCCACCATGGGCTCTAACCAGCTGTGCCAGCTTTGAACCTAAACCTCGATTCAGCAGAATACAGGACATGCTTCATCCAGCACATGCTGCTAAAAACAAGCAAATTTTAACAGGAGAGCTGGTAATCATATACATGGACCTAGGTTTTAACCTGAAAAAAAAATACATAAACACATCCTTGTGCTTTTCACTCCTTTGAAGTATCATGCAGTAGGGATGCTAATAACAAGACTTGCATCAATTTCACACATATACTCCTTACAACAGCCAACTTGAAAAGGGTTCAGAGTTTAGAGCAGGACCAATTTACTGAGTTAGTCTATTCCCTTTGCTAGTACTAAGCAGATTTGTACTTCAGTGAGTTTTCTCCATTTTAGAAGAAGACTAAAACCCTCCCTGTACTTTATACTCCAGAAAAGGTTTCATCATGTAATAAACACATCCTGGATACTGGCATTGTGGCTGTCTTGAGAATTAGACCTCATGTGGCTAAAGCAACATGTGAACAGACATTCCAGGTAAGATCAAAGACTGATCTAAGCTTAGGTCTTCAACGGCAGATGACTACAGCTACTTGAGGAGAAGATAGGCTAGTACTTATAGTTCTTATATGGCTTACACTGGCATATGCTCTCAATTTCTGGCAAAAAGAAATTAAGCTTATGGACTCTGCATCAGCTGTTGTATATGGACCTCTGTGCTTTCTAACTATCAACAGATCTGACTATCCAAAACTGTTTTTCAGACTCCTCAATTCTTGGCTTTCAAAATATGTAGCTATAAGTTCCAAAACTTCTTTTTTTAATGCTGCAGTTATTTGTTTCAAAACAGCCATCCCAAAACGCCAGTGTTTGCCCTCAAATTTGGAGAAAAAAGAAGTAATCACTCCCTTTTTTACGCTACCCACAGTTACAGAAATATCTATTGGAATTTCCTCCAGCTGTCCTTTTCAGTATTGTGAGAACCTAAGCCCTTCTGCAAGAACTGGAAATATTTTTTTAAAACTATTCCTCATAATTTTGCATCGCTGAATTTTGTTCTCTTGCATTCCATCCCCCTTTCATAGACACCCCAAACGGCTCAGATCTTAACACAGGTCTCAGCAGCAGGAGGTTCTGACTGCCAAGTAACTTCCCCCTACTGTGAACACCGAGTTATCCTTTATTCCTCATTTTTCCAGCAGTGAAACCACAAGGGCATCTCTGCTAATTACATAAGGATTTAGTTACTTTAAGAAATGAAAAGCTTTTCTAAAAACCCGAGTACTCTATCAGCTGGATCAGCCACATCTCTGAAATTGCTGATTACTCCAGAAGAATCCTTTTACAGTTCTTCAGAGCTGTGTCCATCATTCTCCAAAATGTCATACATATATTAATATGTCTACTGGATGTCTGGAAAGAAGATCCGAGTTTTATTGCCACAAGTTTGCTGAATGATGTGAAACAAATCCTTTAATCTCCCTGTTCTTCAGTGTGTCCACCTGTCCATAAAATGAGTATGATACCCTATGTAATTGCGCTGCTCTGCTGCTCTCTGTTTGTATGTACTGGGAGACTCCTGACAAACACAGCTGAGAGAGAAAAACAAAGGTCACTGGCTCATCAGAAGAAAACGGGGAAGTGGAACAGAGGGAGAAATACAGAAAATATCCAGGCAGCTGTGAGCAGTAGAACAAGCAGACACTCAGCTGAATTATTTGACCACTGCCCAGATCTGATCCACTGCCCAATGTGTAAATCATTGGTGTCTGGTTTCACAGGGGCAGTTAAACTGAGAAAGACTCCAGCCCCTAGAGCGAGGGAGCTTCAAAATTCCTCTTCCACCCGCAATGGAAGCCCACATCCCTGTCCACAGGATGCTGCTTTCTTCTTCCCAGCAGGCAGGGCAAAAGGGAAGGGCGAAACGCTCATCACAAAACAGCTGAAGGAATAAACGATCTGGTTCCTGTTGTGCTATGATTGCCTCTCAGCCCAATGCTCCCTGGAGCACTGCAGGTGCCTTCCACTTGATCTGATCTGTAAGGAAGAGTCACAGCACTAATTCCTGGTTGCAGCACTTTATGGAGGGCAGGAGAGACGCATCACGTATTGTTCAAATCACCCAAATTTAGGCAACTAGGAAGTCTCCCTTAACCCATCACCCACCAAGAAGGAAAAAACTAATCCCCAGCTGCAATTCCTCACTAAGTACAAAAGCTGGTTTAGGCAGTTGCTGACTGGGCTGGGTATTTAACATTGCCCTTCCTAATGCCAGGCACTATTTCTACTGCAGGAGATCGGAAGATACAGAGTCATACTGTCCCCATCTCAGACAAATCCTGCATGACAGCCTCAAGGGAAGACTGAATGAATTCAAGCCAGGGCCTCCTTCCAAGACAGTCCCCCATCAGACACTCTCCAACTCTGGCTGCAAAAGCAAGGTCCAGAGCAAGTGCACTTAGGAACAGCCACTCTGGCAGACTCAGGGTCACACAGCATCTCACACAGGCTCTCCTCCACCCCAGGGCCATGCCCTGAACAAGTCAGAAAGGGGAATTACATGGAATTACATCAACCTGGGGTGATGCCACCAAGCCTTCAAAAGACCAATGACTGTGCCGAGCCCGGGTTTGCTGGAGGAGGAAGAGAAATAGGAACTGGGCATCAGAGCTGGAAAGAAGTGATTTCTGGAAGCCAAGTCATTGCCATGGTCCTCACATCAGGATACTCCCAGCGCTTCACCACGGCTTTGCAAAGGAACACTGCACACTTCTGCCCTGCTCACTGTACTTTTAGTCCACCATCTCCACAATCATCTGGATCTACACATTTGTATCATGTCTCATGCCTTCTCTCTTCCCTTGCCCACAGAACGTTGCCTTCCATGGCTTTATGTCAAGATTTGCCGGAAAAGAAGAAAGGTCATTTTATACCTGATGCACTCAAAGCACTTTCATAGGAGCTGTGGTTCCACAATCTGATAAAAGATAAGGCCACTCAGCTCTCTTTAAAGTTTATAAACACACAATCTAAGAACCTCAGAGAGCTCCTTATCAAAATGCAGTATCAGCTAATACTTTTAGTTATACTACCACAAAGAGGACCTTGTAATCAAAATAAGAAAATCCTTATTTGTTACCAGCGCGTAAGTTAACTTACAATTTACCTTCCAGTTCAACATGAAGTCAATCTTTTAAATAATAAATAATTTTCCTGAATCTGTGGTTGACAGACATGTATGCACACAAAAACCTTCAGGCCATTCTGACAGCTGTTTATGAAGATTAATCCTCTCCCTTTCATGCCTTCAGCATGAAAAAAATATCAAAATCAGTTTTTAATTCACAAATGTCTCACCCACATCTAGCAAAACCAAAAGAATAATAATGGAATATTTAAATTTACCTTCAATGTGACCGCTCTGTTATATGCAGTATGAAATGCACCGTCCCTGTTAAACGAGGAGTGGGGAACAGAGTTAACTTACAGTAACATTACTGGAATTCATACAGCTGCTCTTCCTGACTTCTCACTAACCAGAATAACATTATCCTGCTGAAGCCACAGAACTAAGTGGAATTTACAATACAGTAATTTAAGGGAGGTGAGGTGGGGAGGAACAAGAGGAAGGAAAAAGGGAGGGTGCAAACCAGTGTAAAGGAAACAGTTTCCTAGTAAACAATTTCCTCCCTGACACTTTAACAAGAATATTTACTAAGGCATGATCTTTGGAGATGGAGATGCAGCTGCTTGGTGTACTTCCCTCCTATTATTTTCAGGAAGAAAAATCTCTTGCTGTCTCACAACACTTGCCTTTCTCCACTCATAGTATGGAGGACTATCTCAAATCAGAAAAGCACAGAGAGGTGAAGCAACTTGTCCAAGGCACATGCCAGCAGGCAAGTGACAGAAAGCAAGAGAGCTCAAATCTCAGCCATTGGCCCTGTGCACTGGGAAGTTTTAGTCCACTGGACATCTCTCCCTGGCCCTGCTTGTGCTTTTAGTGCTCTCTATTCAACAGCAGAATAAATTTAACTCAACTTGTGTCACAACACATGCTTGCAAAATGAAGAAATAGCAATTAATTTCGTAAGTCAAAGGATAAAAAATGTCATCTTAATGCTGCAGCAGCATGGGGCTGAAAGGAGAATGAACAGTCTTAATGGGGGCATCAACAGTTACAAACTACAAATCCCAGCCCAGCACTCACTTATAATGGAGCAAATCCACTCCCTTCTCCTTTGAATTGGGATCTACCTTCATCTTCTTGCATAATTTTCGGCTTTCAGTATCACTGCAAAAAACACATATTGGAAGAAAGGTTACCAAAAAAGAAAATCAAATGCATTCAGTTCTGAGAACTCATTGCTGTGCTTCCTCACCAGCAATTCATTCCAACTAACAGTAATTTGGAAGCTGTTTAGATAAGTTTGTGGGACAAGCATTGGAAAAAGCTCCATTAGTCAATTTAATTCCTCTGTTTGCTTGGTCAGGACACAGTGAACTGTATTAAATTTACATTCCAAAGCCAAGCCCTAACCAGTAGAGAAGCAGCTCATTCCAGCATGTCCAAGGACCTCAGCAGATCTTCTGTCCATGAGATTAACATAAAATTTAGGAAGTCAAGTTTTCAGTAAGACCATGCTACTGTTAGGATGGTGGTCAAAGAGCACTGTTTGTGAGCAGATTCAAAGGGAAAGAGCAGGTCAGCTTGCACATTTGGCAGAAGATAATAAAAAGCAAAAAAACCCCATGTTCATGGTATGTCCAAGTCCAAATCACAAGCGTTTAGCCTTAAAAAGGTCCTGCAGAAAACAAAAACCAACTGAAATTCTGGAGTCCCAAGCCCAGCAACCCTATTCACTCTAGGTATGAAAGATACGTCCTGGAGCCACACCTGGAAGGCAGAGGTAAAAACAGCTCTTAAAGAAGGAGGGAGGTATCAGCAGACAGACCTGCTGGAGGTGGTCTTCAAACTGAACAAGACTGAATCGCTTCCAGCACCAGATGAGGCTGACTTGAAGAAGAGAGAAGGGCCATGGGAGAGAACTGCAAATACATTTGTTTCAGTGAGCAGGAAAAGGGTCTTCACGGCCTGACTGCTCTCCTAAACAGTGCAGGAGTGAAGCCATAAGGAGATTTCAAGCTGAAGTGAGAAAGAAGTTGGTCAAAGATCTGGGGAGATGAGGAAAACAGAAAAGAGGATGATTCACATTGACAAGGCTGTTCTCTGCATTGACAAACATCAAGATTGAACAGCTTGGAAACCTGTTCCCAGCAGAGGACAACTTGTACCTTTTACGCAGATAAATCAATTTAGAAAATGAAAACACTGAAAACCCATCAAGTTTAAACTGATTAGAGACAACAAGATGCAAGGCTTGCAAGAGCCCCACCAAATTAAGTGCTGCTGCCAGTACTGGTGCTAATTCTCCCAATGTTCTCCAGCTGCCTTTCTACAAATGTGAAGAACAACAAACACCAAGTTCACAGGGAGCTGCGAGTGAGAATGCACCTTAGTGGAAGCTTCCCAGATGCTTATGGTAAATGGAAATAAGGAGGCATGTGCCATGGACACGTGCAGCAAAATCAGAATATTATGCTGAAGATGGAAATGAGCATTTTAAGGAACTAACAAAGCATACAACTACCACACCAGGAAAGAGCACTTGTAATCTCAATTGAACAGAAGCATATTTATCTCAAGAGTCTGAATTCATGTCAGTTTTGCATTTTCCAATCACTGTAACCCGTAAACACTCTCTTTGCTTCTCTGGAAGGCTGGAGATCTGAGCTTTTGAACTGAGTAACGTGGACACGTCTCCTTGTAACAAAACCAGACTACGGAACAAATGCCTTGGATTTGAAGTTATGCCAAAAAACCGTGTTTGCCACATGGAGTTCACAGGAAAAGCCTGCAGCAACATCAAACCCAGGGGGCAGAAACATTTTTGTCTTCTCTCCCCTGCAGTTCTTCAGTGGTCCCATGGGCTAAATCTAAATGACTCGAAGGTCAAGGAATCTCCAGAGAAGACTCCAGTTTCAGACCATCCTTTTGTCTTGCCCCAGGCAGATTCAGAGGCACAGAGAAGGTCTTGTGGCCCTGCTGCAGGTGAGTGCCAGGCAGTCAGCCCACACGACAGTCAACATTCATAAATGCTCTTCTAGACACTCCCAAACGTTTCCAGTGCACAGGTGTACCTGTGGCTATCTCACCTTTGCCAAGACAACTGTCAGGTGGCTGATGCTGAACAAGTGTAATGCTGAGACCTCAGCCACAGGGTCTGTGAAACACTAAGATGTGCACACAATTGTTCTGGCATAAGCAGAGGACTAAACAGGGTATCAAGAAAATCCCGTTTCCTGTTCTACCACCTATTTGGTGCAACTTCTAACCATGTGAGGAAGAAAGTGTAAATTTTCCCTTATGTGTCATTTAGAGATCTGAATGGATACTAATATTCTGCAAGGTTTAGAGTGGAAAAAAGCTGCAAAGCATTATTACTGAGCTATACCTGTGAGTAAGCAGCTAGCAACTCCTACCTCTTCAACTCCTAGGAATTCATTTTCTGTTTGCATGAGTTTCTATTAAAAAAAAAAAAAAAAGATAAGAATAGCTATTTCACTGGATCTAAGTGTGCTCTACTTTCAGGATTTCTCCATTTGCAGAGATTCACACAGCTGCCTGAATGCACAGCCATTATCACAGGAAAGAAAGCAGCAGTTTGCTCCAGTATGTCTCCTACCATTTAGTGGGCAGATTCTCTGCACCACTGCATTGAGAGTTAAGCCTGTTTATGCAAGCTATCTGCACTGATGCACGGGATAGAAGAGGAGCAAATTCCAAGAATAGGAAATGTCTAAATATGTATCAGCAATTTTTTCATGCATCAGTGCAGATTTTTGCACATGCCAGACCCACCAGCTCAGATGCTATACTAACAATTATTTGGAAAAAGCAGAAAAGGAGACGTACAGAAATGGCAGAGATGGACTCGTTCTGCTTTTCCTTCTGTCTTCACTTACAGACAGACAAAAATAACCTGCAAAGAGCAACCTGCTCTGGTATCACTTGGTAATGACCATTATTCTTAATAAGAGTAAATATCAACACAGATGCAGCCTGCTCTGAGATTTGTCTCTTTTGAATCTCAGCCAACAGCCTCTCTCTGAAGATGAGCTCCTCAACTCTCACATGGGAGAGGGTAATTAGGACTCCAGTTCTTGCAATTTAATTATATCACTTGAAGAGGCAGTGTAAGAGTTTGTTATAATGACTAAAAGTAAAAAAAAAAAAAAACAAAAAA
>VWPU01013995.1:0-25170 GCA_013398955.1 Callaeas wilsoni | reverse complement strand
TAAAAAAAAAAAAAAAGCAAAACACCCAAAACAGGAAATAAAAGGAAAAAGAAAAAAAACAATCCACAACCCCAAAAACCCCCCAAACCTAAAGAGCCAGAAACTACCCCCAAAAGCAGCACTCTACCATCCCAGGCCAAGCCACTCCAGACCAGGCACCAGGCTCAGGAAATACTGGCTTGAGAATGAGGTCAGTAATGTGTCCCCAGCAGCCACCCTTGGCTGCCTCCTGCCATTTCTGTCCAGAGCAATTTGAACCCTGGCAGGTCCCTGCTGCGCTACTGCCAAAGGGACCCTTGCAGGCAGTCCTACAATAATCCAGCATTATCTCCCTGGAAAATCATCCAAAACATCAACCTATTTTCAATACCACAAGGATCTAACCAGCAGCTATGTGGTAATAAGGTCAAACCTTAAGTGGCACAATAGCGCAGCTTCCTTCCACTCCCACAGGCACGTTCTCTACCCTTCCCCTTCCACAAAACCAAACCAGGGCTCCAAAATGTGTCTTTGCAGGAAAAGTGAAGACATATGACAGCTTGGTAAAAAGAAGAATAACGTGAACAATCCAAGCTGACCTAAGCAAGAAGTCTAAATAACAACAAAGGTAGCATGAACTACAAAGATAGCGTGCACACTTCACCCCTTTCCATTCACATCCTCGTCTCCTTTACGAGGACATTTCTGTCACTGGGGGTTACGATGGAGCTGGCAGGAAGCCCACCTGGAGCACTCCCTGTAAACCTCTGGGGTCCCTTGTCAGCGTTAGCATGCATGAATAACCCCTTAGCACAGCTGTTACCAGGGCAGGAGGGCGGCGAGGGACTCGTGAAGGAGATCTGGCCTCCTCTGGCTCACCACCAGTGCAGGGTGGTGACATATCACAGCCGTCCCTTAGGAGTGGCACAAGGTGC
The DNA here is from genome assembly GCA_013398955.1 of Callaeas wilsoni. Classification (NCBI taxonomy): domain Eukaryota; kingdom Metazoa; phylum Chordata; class Aves; order Passeriformes; family Callaeidae; genus Callaeas; species Callaeas wilsoni. The sequence goes on along the minus strand of VWPU01013995.1, from coordinate 24,256 downwards.
TCTGCCTGTCCAGGACTGCCCACAGGTCTGGACACTCATGGCCATACGGATGGAGCAGCAGTGAGAGATACTGATGGCAGTCACCAGCGGCAGGAGGAGCAACACAGAAACAGGCTTTTGCAGCAATGTGTCAAGGTAATTTGGAGAGAGAAACAATAGAAGATAAAGCTAGAAAGGAGGAACACAAAATAAGAACCAGGAGTTTTGCTGCAGTTAAGTCCACATGGTTTCTCAATCTAAAACAAGTCCAAGCTGGATGGATCCCAAGTAAAAAATGGTGCATGGAGGTGGAAGTACAAAACCCCCTCCTTGGGGCAAATTCAAATATTGCCCAGTCAGGTCCCAAAGGAACATAGTAAGACCAAACATCCTCAGCACCATTCTCTTTTATAAGCACAAATAACTTTTGCAGCTTCCTAATTATTTCCCTTATTATGTAATGCTGCCCATTAGCCTCTCATGAAGAAGGGAAAACAGCCCCACAACCACATCTCTGGGGAGGAAGGATCTGGAGTGACTGTCAAATCTCCTCTCTTCAGCAGTGACAAAAATGCCATCCCAAAACACTCATGTCTCCAGTTGCCAATGTAACAGCAGCGTGTGCAGGTGCTGTGTGGCCACATCACCTCCATGCCGCTGCCCTGGCATCCCCTAACACTTTGCAGTGCAGACTGTACCCAGCTTTTTTTTTCCACCCATACTTACAGAGTTTCCAGGCACAAGAGAAATAATTAATAAAAACACTGACAGAACCAATTTAAGTAACCAGGTCAGTAAATCTGCCTGCACAAAAACTATCTCGTTCCTCTATCAGCATATGATGTAACCACAAGCAAACCACAGATCTCACAATTTCTAAACAGATTTTCTCTTTTATCTGAAACAGGGCTCAACAATCCATGTAAATTATGCTTCAGCAGTCTCTCATATCATCGTTGTGCCTGTAGACTCTAATGCAATGGAGGCTCTGTTGTATCACTGACTATACAAACACTGTCACTGTCCCAACAGCTGGAAGAGACAAAACTGAACAGGTAAGGAGAAAGAGCAGGCTCCAAGAGCAAGACTGCCAAAAAAGCAAGTCTCCCAACACTGGAAAAGCTTTGGAAGATACCAGTCAAAGCTGTCATCTTGTTACCAGCACACTCTCTCACTCTTGTCTCTGTTGTTCAGGTGCTTTCACTCTTTTATGTTATAGTGAAAACCATCACCAAGAACTCCGGTTATAACTTCAGGGAAGTTGAACTGCAATTTCAGCCCAGTTATCAGAAGTGAATTATCAAACAGGGCTTCCCAGCCCAATGCACAGCCTCTGCAATACCCTCTCCAGACAACAGACTGATGAACATCCTGGGAAAGCATGGAGTTGAGATCCTGCCAAACAACTAATTGAGCCTGTGACCCCAAAAAAGCAGCAGAAGAAGTGTTAGCGGGAAAAATTTCCTCAAGCCTCCTGAAAGTATGAAACACATTTGCACTTGCAAACCTACTCTGAAAAAGGACGTAATTAACAGTCAGCTGTAGTTAGATGTGCTCCTACAAGGTTTTGAAATAAAAAATGAAATTCATTAGCTATTGTTGAGGACAATATGGGATTTTGACTTACGGTCCTTGCAGTCATCCATTTCACCCTCCAACAAAGACTGTGAGATCCATTTACAATACAGCAGTTTGTGTACTTTGCTGACCAAACAAAAACAGATTGACTCTATCAAAACTCTCCTTTTCTCAGACTGCAGGCATTGCCTGCCTCCCCATCATCCTCACTTCTCCCTCCCATCCCGGGCCAGCAGCTGCCACACCTACTGCTGCTAACAGTATGCCACATTTGTAAGGCTCCTCATACTCTATAATGATCCCACACCTTCCTGTATCACTCTCTCAAGACCGATCTGAAATCAGAAACAAAAAAATCCTAGGGAAAAAATCACTTCTCAAACCATCAGCCTGGCTTGCACTTCTCCAAAGAGCTGGATGGTAATGGCTTACACCTACTCGAACAGAAAACCCATACTCAGCCATCAGTGCAGAAAGGCACTTTGATATTCTGCTCCTGAGTGGGGTTTAAGGACCTGCAGGCACCAAAATAGGAACAGGACCCAGGAGAAACGGATGCAGAAGTAATGAGCACGGGAAGCTTAAATACCAGGTTTGTCTTGGAAAACAAAGCAACGTTTTTTGCACCCATTCTGGGTTCCTGATGGAAATTATCTTCTAGGAGAAGTAACAATAGCAACAGGTTTCCACAGCACAGAACAAATGAACTGCTCAAACAGTGCGGCAGATGAAAAGCTTGAATCTTCTAAGAGATGGGGGAGCGTGAAAACCAAAACCAGAAAACGTACTGCTGGAAAGAATTAAAGATAAGGATTAGCAGATGAACAGGACAGAGTCTCATGTGAATTTAGGGACTGATTTTACCCCCTAGAATGCAGCAAAAATCCCCACTTCAAGGGGGGATTGCAATCACCTTGCAGATGATTGCAGCCTTCTGCTCCAAACGCTCCCCTGGAACGTGCCAGGAATGCAAACAGAATAATCCATGTGCTGTGGAGACCCAGCACCACTTGTCACCCAATACAAACGACTCCCTGTGCCCATTAGTCAATTAGAGAGGCCAGGGATCTAGAGGAATTAGATTAAAAAGAAGTATTTTCTGACAATTAAAACCCATGAGATTAATTCTTACCGCAAGCAAGAGCAAGCCAAAAAGCAGAAAGAAAACCAAGACAAAGAGGTAACACGTATCATCATATCGTCAAGCTAAAACAATTAAGGGAAAAAATTATAAGCTCCAGCCCCTGCAGAAAGTCAAGAAGTTATAATGAATGGTACTTTCTATGGAAATATAAATTAGCAAGAGGCACTTGGCAGCCCACATACCTGCACAGAAATAAGGTAAACACACTCACAAGAGCTACCAAAGGCTTTGCAGGAACTTCTTAAACCACCGAACACTCAAATTCTTTGCAAAGCAGCAGCTTCCCTCATCCCACAACACAGCACAGGGGAACACTGTCCTAACCTGGGACACAAAATGAATACTACTCTGTCTTTGAGTTCACACGAATCTAAGAACCCCAAAATGCAGGATTTGAACGTGTCACCTGTGGGCACACAGATGCTGCAGCCATTTATGATCTTTAGCTGCACCACGAGCCTGGAGACGACGGAAGCTAGAGGATGTTTTAAATTAAGTACTGGATGCAGGAAAATGGACGTGACTTCCTTTACATTAAATCTGAACTCACTTACTCCTCATTTTGGTCTGAAAAGCAGCAACATTGAAGATTTGGTTAATGAGCAACTGCAGGCAAAACCCACGGAATACTCAAGTTTAGGATGAAACAGACATGAGCTCAGCCTCATGCACACAACCACTACTGCGGATTTAGGTAATTGCTCTGTGTTTCTGAATTAATGCAATACACCAAACTGAATGGGTTTATGTTAGGAACCGAGAGCTTACTTAAAAAAGGAATTTTTTCAGATTGGCATAACACTTCCTGCATGGTCACTCTAACAGTAAAATAAAAAGGCTTTAATGTGAATGAGCATTAACCACACAGACAGGTTATGACAGAGACAGGAGGAAGGCATTGAAAATCTATGCTGTAAATGCAGTTTGCCCTTATAAATGGCACTCACACAAGGACCACACTGGCAGTATAATTCACTTGCAAAGTGTTCCTGAGGGACATCTGCCTTACCTCCCCTGGACCAGCCGCAAACAGAGCCCCTGCTACCTCCTCCAGGCTGGCACTATGAGCCATCCTCTCCTGAGCTGCCCTTCACCTTCAAGGCTACTGTAGAAAAATGCAGAAATCCCAGACACCACAAATCTGCTTGGATGGAAAGGGCTGCACCACAGCAAGAGCAGCACTCCTCCTTTCTTTTTTCTCTCTCTATTAGATCTGGTCAGTTTTATTTGCAATTTCAAAGCTTTTCATCAGCTTTAAAACTCAGCTACAAGTAAGAAAGACGAGTAGACTTATTCTCTTAAATAAATCCTACTTCTGAGTGACTTTATAGGATGAAGGTAAAAACTAGAGAGCAAAATTACTTTAACACCATCTGTACCACCAGCCTTATTTCTGAAATTTTTCCCTGCTACATCAAGGCATTAAACACATTCATTTATGACTGTGTGGATAGGTAAAGCCTTTCTGTATCAAAGCATTAGGAAATTAGAAATTTGGGAAGACCTCATCTAAAAGACAGAAAAACAGGAATATTAAGGAAAACCCCAGAAAAGACAAATACTCATTAGATATGGCTCTCTTGTGAACCAGTATGTTTAGCTGTGTAGGTCTGAAAGGATTGCTTTGCCAGCCAAATTATGGTCTCACCTTTATGCTAAGTGTCATGGGACTGCTAAAATAACAAATAATTACTGGAGATGGGGTCTACAAGAATGACATGACACACAAAGGGGATTAAAAGAATGACACACAAAAGCAGAAAAAATAAGATTAAAACCAAACAAAAATTAGTCAGACATTTTAACCAGATGGCATTTCCTCTTCCTAGCAGTCTGATGTGCTAAAGCCAAGCACACGTGCTATGACAGCAGATGGAAATCACACAGCTTTGTTTATGTTTGGGACCTACAGCAAAGGGAACCATGCAAGTTTGAGCAGAGAATAATTACCCAGAGCCAAAGAAATGCATGGTTTTTTGAAAATACCAATCCACAATTGGGCAGGAGTTATAGTCAATAAACACTCGAGACAATTCAGTAACTGGAAAACCCAGGAGTGTTCCCTAAATCACATTCATGATGGAGAGAGCAACTTTCAACTTCTTCAAAGCTGCATCTGACCACAATGTGCTTTATAACCTGCCAAACATATTTTCTTCTCCTCAACAAAGCCATTTTACTTTCTTTCCACTTCACCCAAACTAGTTACACTCTTCAAAGTAACATCAGTCCTTGGCTACACTGTGGTCTATCACAAAACCCACTTAAAAATGCTAGAGAACAACTTTGTAATGACTGCTCTTCAAAACCACACCTTGGGACATCACCAACTGGGACTAGAGCTTAGTCTCCTTTAAAGACCAGCAGCAAGAATGTTGCCTTTCACTCAAAAGGTAATTCCATCTTACTGTGTTCCCAGGCACATCACTTTGTACCTTTTACTTGCCACCACAAGGATTTGACAGGAGTTTCTATTTTTCACAAAACTCCTCTTTTACTTGACCACATCAATGCTTACCTCCAGTTGTACCACGCCTTTAAAAATTGAGGTTTCGGGAGATCAGGAGGGATGCTGAGGCTCTGCAGCACAAACCCCAACCTGCTGCCAGAGTTTGCAGCCAGCCTCAGAGATAGAAAATATCACATCTTTTTGTGCTTTTTTGCAGACATCCTAAGCTTTCAATGCCCTATGATGCCCTTCAGTTTTCCAAATTTCTATCATAATGTCTTGGGGTGATTTGATGACAATACTGTATTCCCATCGCCTGCTTGATCTCTAGTGTAGTGTCCAAACTGGTACACATCCCACAAGTAAAACAATAATTCAATAAATAGCCCAACCTTCTGCTTTCTTACATGTCCATTCCAATTGCACCTGAATGTCCTAAAGAGCACTCATTCACGCTGCTGCAGCATTTTTCCTTTCAAAGTTCTCCAAACTCTTTATAAATATTGACTAATGAGCCAGGCAATATTTACCCAGTTGCCAGGAAAACAGATACACCTTTTGTAACTGCACAAAGTAACAAGAAGTGACTCATTAGCAGAGCCAGGAACAGAAGCTGTGTCTCCCCAGACATGAGTCCCAGACACTTGCTTCCAAGGTGCCTGATCCATCTCTCTGGAACACTGAAGATTTAGCAATCTGCAATGTTGTGCTCCACACCCAATACCATGCATCTCACCAGGCATAATCAATTCAGTATTCTCTTGTCTCTCACACCACCATTCATTCAATCTCAAATGCCTCAGCAAGGACTTCCTAATTAAAACATGTAAAGGCTAAAATAAAACATATCTTTGTCACATCACTGCTGGGTCTTTTATTCACAATTGAAACAGCTTCATGTTTAACTGTGTACAGAGCCACGTATGCCATCTCAGCACACAGCAGCAATCAGTGACCACTTCAGTGCTGTGAGCGATTCTCCAGCTGCCCGTTCACTCTAGAAGGAGGCGTGGATCTGCCTGCAGGAACCGCCTGAGCACTCCTGAACAAGGACCTTACCTGCAGTGCCACATGCAGGGGGGTCACACAGCCCCACTCCAGCACAGCACCTGGCACAGTGAGCCCAGCTGGGCAGGAAAGGCAGGCACACGGCATTCCCAGCCCTACATTTCCCAAGCCCCAGCACTCTGGGGATCTCTGCTACCCTGCCTCAAAGTTACAAACTAAGTGGCAACCTCCTCTACTCAACACTGCCATAGCACGAAATCAGGTTATTTCCTTACATCATACTGAAAAACTAACTTCTCTCTCTCCCTGAGACTCCTCAATCTGTAAATGAAAGCTCAAAGCTAATCTCTGTTTTATACCACAGATACAACAGAAGCCAAGGCCAAGGAGCATGGTTTCCACACAAACCAGCATTCAGGAAGTCCACTTCCAGCCACAAACCTGCACACTTCCCTCCACTGCATGAAATACAGAACATGCTGCTGAGACTTAGCAATCCACACTGATCTCTGTGCAGCAGAATGTTCTTTCCTTCTCCTGAAAACGATGGGAAGGAGAATGACAAGCAACAAAAAAAGCACCGTCAGTAAAGAAAAAGGAAAGAAAAGGCTGCCATCATCGCCACAGGGAAGCAGAGGCACAAACCACAACTCTGCACATATGCCAGCCTTGCCAATGCCTGGATCTGAAGGCAAAGAAGCCCAGTACAGCAGGATGTGAAGAGCAAAGCCAAAATTTCCCGCTAAATATTGCTGCCAAACAAGACATTTCTTGTCAGTATTTGTAAAACAAATTGAGCCTGTGCTGTAAATATCCCTGCATCTGTGTGCTGTTTGTTTCCGCATGAAGACTTGCAAATAAGCCTCCCAGCATACTTGCTGCAGGAGAATGGCTTGAGCCACTCTGGACAGCCTCAGCTGTCCAGGCCCTACAACTGGCCCTCTGTGACCTGGGACAGACAGCACTACCGCACCCTCTTGCAGTTTAATCACTGCAACAAGGTGGGCAGCGGTTTGCAGCCACCTGTATCCAATGCTTTAAAAAGCAATAAGCAAAGGAAAAAAGCCTTTAATGAAAAAAAAATTGTTTAAAAGTTACCTCAACACTACTGGACTGATTTCAGAATGCTTCAGAAGCTTAATAAGAAAATCAACCACAAAACCTGTTTTGGGCTCAAACTATTTGTTTAAGGTTTCTTTTTGCATCCACCAAGACCTCCTTTACCATAAGTCAGTCTTCCAGCTCACCTTGCCCCATGAAGCAAGTTCACAAACTCTGCTATGGTATCCCTTAGCAGGAATGACAGAAGAGGTAGAAGTCCATCTCTGAAAAATGTTCAGCTATTTTTTCCAGGTTCTTCCCAAAGAAGACACAAAAGACAGCTCTGCTTTACTGTCAATAGGAGAATTACACCTACTGCCATGTTACAACATTGTGGTCACTGCCTACCACTCAGCAAGTGGCAACCTGATTATAGCATTACTGGCATCGAAGAAAAGTTTGGAAACCTGCTTATCTATTCCCAGGTCTCCCAACCCCTTACAGCATGACTTTCACCATGCTGCTTCACTGTCTGAGATTAACTCACCTTTCAATAGAAATGGGAAACAAATATTTCCCCATCATGCTGAGAGGAAAGGCACTGCAAGTAGCAAGCTTCCTATGAAAAGTATTAAAGCATCCTATGAAAAGCATTAAAGCATCCTATGAAAAGCATTAAAGCATCCTATGAAAAGCATTAAAGCAATGCGTGGGAGAGACTTGAAAATACATTTCTTGCAAATAACTTCCATAACAAAGTTTGATCTAGATGTCAACATTTGGAAAATGAGAGTTTATTAGGGTTTGATGAATTTAAGTTTATTTTACAGCAAAACCAAACAATAATTTCCCTCCCCATCACCATTACTTACAAACTCAGGAGTGGAGACTGACCCATTGAACTAAGTGCCAAAACTTCCCTGGATTTCAAACTGAAGCCCTAAAATCTTTCCTTCTCCAACCCATAAGTAAAATAAATCCTGAAGGGAGTTATTTCTTAGTTTTATTACAGCAGCATTTTGAAGGGCCAGCAGAACAGCCTCATCATGCAGCATTTGTAAACATATGCCACATACACACACACAGAGTAAGCAGGAAGTCCCCCGACACTGAGGCAGCCTAAAACAAGACACAAAAAGGTAGCACCCAGTCCATTCTCAGAAACCGAAGCTGATTAGAAACTGAAGCCAAGAGGCTGGCTCAGTATCCTATTTGCTAGTCCTCACTGCTGACAACAAAAAATTACTTATCAGTGTTTGTGTTAGAAATGGAGACTGGTTTTCATGGATTTCAGAGGTATGCCGGATCTCTTCACAACCTTCACCGGATCAGAGTCAATACAATTTATCCGCTGGCTTTTCAGCAGGTGGCAAGTGGTGCAGGCTTCACTGACCTCTGAGGAATAGCCCTGCTTTCTGCCAGCAGATGACTTGGAACTCTGTCCCCACCACTTGGGCAGCGATGAAAGCGTGCGTGCACTTTCAGCAGAATGCAAACAGAAGGCAGAGGACTCCGCAGGAGAGATACCTGCCTGGGGGCAGGGGGAGAGCTCGGCAGGTTAACAAACACAGCCCCACGTTAACTTGCATTTACCAATGACTTATTCTGGGTCACTGCTTGATGGATGGGGCTTAGTTTCAAACGTGTAATTTTAAGGGAGCCACATGATGTGCAGAGCTGGCTTACATTTGTGCACAGTGTACAATCTGTTCACAGCACGGCAATCCACCCAAACACACAGGTAGGCAGCAAGCTGCTCCTCTGCAGTGCAGGAAGGGGAACTTGCCACCTGCAGGCAAAGCTCTCAAAGCTGCAGAGGCACTGCAATACACAAGCTAAAACCACAAGCAATGTGTTATTGAGTTGAACCACAGCGGAGATTTTCACATCTGCAAACCAGAAAGTACACACCTGTTCATTCCTCCCCACACACACAACCACTTACAAAAACAAGTTTCTCTGCCTTCGCATTGAAAATTGCCAGAACTCATATCAGCACAGGGGAAGGTCTTTAAAAGAATGCACATTTTGTTGAGAAACACAAATGGGTGGGTGATTCAAAACCAAGCAAACAGCCTTACTGCTCACACAACATTTGCTGTCAGAGCAGAACTGCATTGTCCTCCAGCTGAGGCACAACATGTGGGATTCCTCCTCCCCTGGCTTGTGGAAAAAAAGCTTGCGCACTGTGTGTCCCCTATGAAAGGCAACGGTAGCTGGGGTCTCAGCTTCAGGCTGAAAAAAGTGCTGTCAGGGAAGTAACAACAGACATAAGAAAAAAAAAATATTCCCCTCCACTCGTTCAAAGGAAGAGAAGATGGTAAGATATAGGCTCCCTTCAGAAGAAACTGCACAGAATTATGTGGGCCCAGTTAAAGGCAGAAAGTTTCAGAGCCATTAAAAAAGCTAGGACAGTAATAAAAGCCAAAAGGGGAAAGGGAAAATAAGAAGGAAAAGAGCATGGCACATACCCACAGTCTATCCAGCTGATAGTACCTCGCCCTTTCACCTCCTGGGCCACGCTGGACAGTAACCTGAGTGAGCTTTCAGCAGCAGCGGCTGGAAGACAAAATTAAACAGTAAAACTAAATTAACAACAGCATTACTACTCCACACAAAACAACACAATTTTGCATTTCTGTGTTCTGAAGCACTCCAAGAACATTTCCTCTCATTTGAAGAAATCAGTGTAACAGGGATCAGTAAAATTTTCTGTAAACTAGAAGGAAAGCTGGCTGCAGCTGAAGCTGGGTAGCTCCTTCCCTCTACCCCCTTAAACAACACACTGAAATTGGTACTTCCAGACACGCTCCCTGAGCTACATTTATATGGAGCTATACTGTGTCCTCTCCTACAGCTTCCATCCCAACACTGCCTTTTTCCCTGTGGCTGGGCATGAACCAGTTTGTACCATTGCCTGCTAATTAGAGCAATTTCATTTAGGACTTTCATCAGCTGTAAGAGCAAGTCATTCAGCATCTCTGCCTCCCTAATTCTACCCCAGCCATATATAGAAAATAACAGACTTTATTCTCATAATAACCCTGGGAGATACCCAAACCAACAGTCATCAGCAGTACCCAGAAAAGGTCCTTCCAAGTACTGGCTGTATTATGAAAACCCAACAGATATAATGCCATGCCACATGTGTAGATTTTGCAAAACACTACCATTCCAAAAGTCTTATAAATGGTATTAAAAATAAACAGAAGAGAGAAAAATATAGCAGTACAAATAAGTATCCATTCCCTCAAAAAATCTAACAGGAACTGCTTCCTTCCTCAATAAACAGAAAATAGAAACTCAGAGCCTCTTCCAGATCTCCACAACTACTTCAAGTAACTGAATGTAAGAATGGCTATATTGGGACAGACAGAATGCTTCCGTAGACCAATATCTTGTCTCTAGCATTTGAGGAAGTAAGGGCCTGTAGATGTCAGAGTAGACAAGGAGAGCCAGTGTGTAGGGATAACCCATCAAATAATCTCTAAACCTCACAGTTTCTACTTCAACCATCTCCTGAGCCAGAAAGAGCCTCTTTATATCTGACAGACTTTGCTTGAGCCTGATGCCATCAGAGACACCAACTCACACATATCAGCTCTCGAGAAACTCTCCTACCCCCAGTACCCAGAACGTGCAATTGCCACCTCTCTCCAACACAGGGACTTAGACAGGTGGGGCAATTCTTTGCATGTACTTAGAGTGGAACAGTTTGAGACATACACTTTTAAAAATAAGCATTCAGGGATCCACTCGTCCCAGAAGATTCAGTGGCTGAGTACCCCTGGCAGGATACCTAGCTGGTAGGGGGAACTACACATCTCCTCCAAATTATGACACCTCCCAAAACCAATGAATTTTCTGACTGCAACAGAATGTGACATCTAGTTCTGCTCAGCTGGGAAGTAAAGCCTTTGTTCCAGCAGTATGACCAGATGCCAGCCAACATCTCATCACAGCTGGGGGATATATATCTGGGATTGAAATTGCACCTCCAAATGCCCATCTCTTTTCTCCCCTTCCCTCTTTCTGGGTGACAGCTGAACAAGAGATTTCTAATTGTGCAAGGATCACTGTTCTAGGAAGAAACATTAATTCCACAGTCAGCTCTGCATGCAATGCTTTAGACTGCTATAACCAACCAATTAAATAACAAAAACAGAAAAAAAGAAATCTCCATAACACGGCTTTTGAACAATGCCCACAGGGCAACATTTATTAGATGAGTGTCACAGCTGAAGTGTTCCTGTTGTGCAGCTAAAAACGAAAGCAACCACCACTTAAAATATTAAGCGTAAAAAGAAAATTTTCCCTTTAAGAAGCTGAATAATACAGATGTCTTTTTATCTAAAGTGTTCCTTTCAAAAATCAAAAAGCATTAGAAACTCTTTTATGATTTTCACTTTGAACCTGTTACTACAAAACCATTTGGCCAAGTTCAAGCGCTCAAAGTTCCCCACTACAGCAAAACACAAGTATTTTAACAAAAAAATAAGCCACATATATCATTTTAATTGTTTCAGAATAAGCATATCTTTAGGAAATAAAGTTAATTACTCCAGCACCTGCACATCTTTGTCTGCAAAATTCTCTGATACTAGGGGGCAGGGGGAGGAGGATATTGGTCCCCACATACTGCTCCAATTTGATACACTATAAACCCAGAGCCACTCTACCACCACTGTGTTTAATTGACACAAGACCTTTGCAACAGGTCAGAAAAGGAGGACCCAACAGCCAAACAGGGCATTATACTGTCCTGCCTGCCTACAGGAAGAAGAAGGAAGCAACAACAAAAATAAACACAGCACTAAGGAAAATCATTTTAGTGACACAGTTTACTTCTTGCTGTCCAATGACTTCCACATTCACAAAAGCATTCTGCACTTGTGTCTGGAGTTTAAAGATAGTTTCTTGATTTTACATGGTGTCACACAAAACACCCCCAAAAAAACAAGGCAAGAAAGGAGAAAAGGTACAGCGGGAGCGGAACAGAGCAAAGGAAGAGCAAACACATAAGTAAACAGCCAGAAAGGTGAGTCTGAATGACAGAGGAGACAACAAAAAGATTCAAGGGGACAGGTGGCATAATGTGAAATGAGTCATTTTCCATCTTACACAACAGTTCTTTTTTTATTTTTTATTTTTTTAATTAAAGCTGAAAGATAACCATGGGACACTCAAAACTGTCAGAAGCAAAGATGGATTGATTTCAGTACTGTAACTATTCATTATGCCTTTCAGTGTCACCAGGAAATCGAAACGTGCAAACTACTGTGATAAACACACCAGAAAGCTCTTATTACAGGGAGCCAGTTCTGGAGACAATGCCAAAATAAAGTACATTTTTGCCAATGTGACAGAGCAATTAGAAGGCTGAATTAAGATAACTTCAATCTTGAAACATCAGGAGCTTCTGAATTAAAACAAAGGACACCGGTCCCGAAGAAGCCCTTGCAGGCACATAGAAGCCCCTTCGTACACACCTTGCTGGGCACAAAGAGCTGTGACATCAAAAAAAAAAGACTTACCAGATTTGGAATAGAGCACTAGTACATTATTCCGTGTCCTGAGAAGCTTCTTAAAATCCTTGTGATCACTTATTTTTTCTATAAGTGGAGACACCTTCAATGAGTACACGAATGCTGGCAAGAATGCCTAGGGAAACAGAGAGTCAGAAACATCAGTCACAAATACAAAGACAACCTGCTTTTGCAAATTGCCGTGCTGTTTTTTTATAATCTTGAGATATGCTGCCTTAAATAGGCGATCACATTGATTTGATCAGCAAAACCAAAAGAAAAAATGCCAGGCATGTGATTCATTGAAACTGGGCCAATACATTCCTAACAAGTACCCTTAAATGGAAAGATGAACACAACATCAAGAAATATGGTTTTACTTAAGATGCCACCCCCTTTAAAAGTTTGTTCCCATGTCAGATAATCAGATAACAATTCTTACGTAAATTTAATATATTTTAACAAGAGAAGCAGCAAATTGCCACTTTGAGAGCACTCTTGTCCCTACATCTCAGAATATGCTGCAAACTCAATCCAGTACTTTGATACCCTACAGAAGACAGCGAGAGCCATGAAGTTAAAATAACCCACACTGACAGGGAGCAGATGTAGGAAAAGAGAACAGAAAATGCAAGTAATCCAGCATCCGCATTACAGCACTAAGCACCACCCTCTCCCACCCACCCTTCCAAAGTGGAGCAGGGCTGTGTTTCCCAGTGCCCACACCATGTCACACACACAGCAGCGTCTTGTTCGGCTTCCACTGGCCACATGGAAGACACAGCATTTAATCTCTCTGCATCTCAGTTCTGTATCTATGCAAACAAGTTATTTTCCATTGCATCTCTTGGTCGATTTAAATCACAACAGTTCCAGAGCAGAGTTTGTCTGTCATAAAGTAGAACTCCTATTGAATTATGACCATAACCTCAGCTGGGGCCTTTACTGCTTATTCTTACTACAATAATCTTCAACAATAATAATATAATAATAATCTTATCCATCAGGCTATGCCGCTTCCCTTCTGCACGGTACTGAATTCGTGCTAATGGAATGATTATGGGAAGCTTAGCTGGAGAAATTATCTAGTTTTCATTCACCTTACAGTAAAACCTTAACACTTAATTGCTTGGCTAAAAGCTTTACCTCATTTGCCTAACACACAGAAGAGGTTCAACATTTCCTTAATTACAGAACTGATTTTGATCGTGCCTCACTCCAATCAGGCTGGAAAATGTGTCCACTGTGGATGTGAAGAAGTAAAATGCTGTTCTTGCATCCCATGTGTTACATCATGCAGCATTTAAAGGAGGGACTAAGCCAATGAAGCCGGGACACACAGCCCCAGGCACACACTTCATTCAAATTCAGCTATTTCCAAGCAGCACAGTCCCTGAGGCTCAGAAACAAAACCTGCACCTATGAGGAAGACTGTATAAATGTCAGAAGGCTTTCCATGTGGAAAAGAGGGGCACAAGGGGAACTCTGGGACACATGAGGTAAAGGAGAGAAGCTGAGCCGAGATGGAGATCATCCTCAAAACAACCAGGACGTCTGAGAACTTCCAAGTTACTAGAAAATACACCTAGAACATAAAATCTAGGGGTGAACAAGGTACCCCACTCGCAGGCAGGATTCCCACCATTGGGCCCCACTGACCAGATGGTCAAATTGTGAGAAGGAAGCGACCACACTTGTGAGCCAGCCACCACCTTCAGTATGAATGTCCTTGATGCGTTAATTCGACCAAAAGACTCACATTCTTCTAAATCCACATGTCCGGAGCTCAACCTTCCTACTCCAGGCTGATGTATGGGAATCACTTGTGTATTTTCTGAGATGACTACACGGCGTTGCCAATCAAAGCAGGCAAACATAGTTGGGCTAAGTGAGGTGACACAGACATGAAAAGTCCTGCCCAAAAGCATCACAATCAGGGGCTGCGCAGGAGAAATTAATCCAACATCACGGGCAGATCTCTTTAATGCTAAGAATTTTTAAAACCTCTTCCCTTCACCTCAATTTTAGTAACTATTCAACTGCCTTATAGTTTTATTTATGCCTTGAATTACAGAAGACAAAAAATAAACAACTGAAACTAAGGTCGAACACAGGGAAAAAGTGAAACTAGAGGTTGCTTGTTTGGTTTAAAAAACTGGACTCAATTAAGGATACTCCACTCTGTGAACTCTTTATCAAAAAGAAGTAGTTGGACTAAAAAACCCCACAAAAGCCACTTTCAACATGACAACAATGATACTGGAAACTTTGTTTAAAGTGTATACCAATAAAGAGGGGTGTTAGAATGAGATGATCTTTGAGCTCTCTTCTAACCCACACTATTTTATGGTTTTAAGTATAGGCATTCCATGTCTTTTCCCCCTAGAAAGGCTGTTTTGCCAATTTCAGGAATTTTCTCTCTTTTTCTTTCTTTCTTTCTAATGGCAAGAGCTGTAAACCTCTGAAAAATTGGATTCTGAAAACAATGACAGCTTTAACTACTGCCTTGTCGGTGTTGCCAGTAACAGAAAACTCGCTGCGCTGGTGGAACAGCAGGCGCTTGGAGGGAGATGCACGTCACATTGCATATATCCATTGCTTCTTTGCCCAACTCCTCTCCAGGTATCAAATCAATACATGTTACTCATTTTCCTGCAGTTTTACTACAGTAGCTCTCTCTGTTCCTGTGGTTTAGCCCAAAACTCACTGGGAAAGGCATTGTGCACACAAGCCCACCAGTGAGCCCAGCTGAATAAATCATCATCTCCCTTTAATTAAGATTAACGTTGCAACCTTTCCTGGTTATAAAACCCAAAAGATCCAAGCCAAAGGCATGGAGCTGGACAGAAATGCCCTGCCTGCACATCTAAGGCAGCCGCAGCAATACTGGGAGGTTATCAGCTGAGCAGAGAAATTCACATTTGCACTATATGATGTTTGCAAACTGATAAGAATGAAGTAGTTCCGCACTCTCCAGCTTTCTCCTGCCGAAATTAATCAAGACCCTACCCAGGAATAAATGAGAGGCTGGTTTATGGTTAAACCTCCAGAAGAACCTCTGCCTTGCCTACCAGCTCTGTTGAAGGCAAAGGATGGCAAGGAGTCAATTCCACCAGATGCCAGCCCCAAACAGGGGCTGCTTTGCCCTGCTCTAGAGTGACAGCAATGACTGTACCAGCAGCTACAGCCTCACCAGGGCTACAGCCACTAGTTCTGGCAACAACATAAAATTAAGAGGATTGGAAAAAAGAATTATATGGAAGCAGTTGCACTCTTCTTTTCCATAGAAAACTAAACTCACGTTCCTGCACAGCCCTTAGGTAAAGCAGCAGCAAAGATGAAGCTACTTTGCATGTACTGTGCTATATGAATTTATTTGTAAGACATGACTCAGGTACATTTACTGCAGACATTCTGCAGGAGAGCTCATCAGCCTGGCGCTGCCCAATCAAGCACACTGCTTCTTGTTTAAATCCAGGGCACAAGAGGAGATGAGCGCATATTACAAAAAAGAAGAGGTCAACAAAGGTGACAGTCCCTCCTGGGCAGGAAGCCTCTCTTCATATGCGTCAGGAAGTGCTACATTCACACATATGGAAATCTATAAATAAGAAACACGCTAAACTCTCTTGTCACTTGAGCATCCTAAAGCTTTAAAATCTATTCACGACCACCGATGAAAAGTCAAGAAACGCTCCAAGTATTTTTCTCAATAAGCTGCCCACCTCGATATCTGCAAAAGTAAAAGGCATAATAGGACCAACATGCATAACATCTCTGCCACCCTTGCCAGTTATGGCAATGAGAAACTGCAACAAAACAGAGGGAAGGTCTATTTTATTTCATGCTGTGTTTGCACAGTTGCCTATCATCCTCATCCATGGCTGGCTCAGTGACATGACCGTCACCTGGTGTTCTCAGATGCAGGAAACTTTGGTGGAGACCTTCAAAAAAAGACAGAGTACACGTGGCAGACTATGAAATGCAAATCTCATAGCAATTCCAGTCTGCAGATTTTCCCCAGCTAAAGATCGCAATCTGAATTTATTTTCACAGAATTTTTATGGCGTAGGTCACACATCAGTCATGTGACCGTAGTGTCTGAGATGCATGAAAGACTCTCAAGTAAAACATAAGTGAATCCAAATCCTCAAGACAGTCAATTCAAAACTGCTGAGACACTGCTATTCAAGTACAAGGTACGAAACCCCCATGTGTTCTAGCTGTCTCTGTTCTTCAAAGTACGTATTTAAATATATGATCTCGCAAGCTTGGTGGCAGAAGTCTGATCAGTCAAAACGGTTTAATTTTCTTTTTTTCCCCCACTCTCTAGCAATTCCTTGCAGAGCTGCCGAACATATGCATGTGTTAGAGAACAGTAAACACTCCACAACCCCACTCCCTTAGAATTGGTACCCAAGGAAGATCTGAGCTTTCAGAAACCCAGAGGCAAAGAGTTACAGGCAAATAACTATTTGCTAATTATACTTCCAGGACTGACACTATTGAAAAATGTGGTCATCCCTCAGGCCGTGTTTTCTCAAAATCATCAAGGATCTGAGAAAGCAGAGTTTATTTCTCAAGTTTTTACTCTTCCCTGAATCTCATTTTAAAATGAAAAAATGGAATATCTTTCAAACAGCCACAAGAATGTATTTTCATATTTTACATTTATTATTCAAATTAAATGTGAGAAATGCTTAACTGCTGCTCCCACAGAACCCAGTTCAATTTATGAGTTGCTCTCCACAAAAGCTTCGTGACAGCATGGTCTTTTGCTAAGGATAAGCAGCATATCTGGAGAATTACTTATGTATTTATTTTACATCAAGGGCAATGAAAACACACAGTTTTAAAAACAAGAAAACAGATCTTCCTTATCTAATTTTGATTTCTATCAGAAGAGTAGCATTGTACACTAGACAGAAAAACTATTCCCTATTTCTCCTATTTCCAGCTCAAGAGCCCAAAATATATACTTCCCTGGACATAAATAATTCATAAAAAGTATAAATGGATATGCAGCTGAAACAGTGCTTAGATGCCTGAATACATATGTCAACATGCAATTTTTATGCGCACACTAACACATGTATAATTAGGCAGCCAATTTACACACTATTTATCAAGAATAGCTGGGGTTGTGACAAAAGATTAGCACAACTGCTGCTTGGCAGGGACGCAGCCTTACACTCGACCACAATTTCTAAACTCCACTTTTTCAGCAAGACATTGACTCAGATTTCTGCCTTAGCTTAGCCACCCACTGGTGTCATTCTCATTTTGGGACAACAGCACTCAACCCACTGTAAATATGATCAATGAGCAACCCTGTGCATATGAAACAGATTGTGTCTGACAAGGCAGTTTATAGGAGTCTAACTGAAGAGGAAACCTGCCTCAAAATTCCAAGCAGTAATGGAGATGACTGAATTTAATTTCATTATTAAGTTCTTTAGGAGGGGAGTAGTTCACATTCTGAACAAAGGTCTCGTCTGCCACATTAAAATGGGGGGGGCGGGGGGAACAGCCACCAAATCCCAACAAAACAGAATCTCACCTTTCCTTTCCCACTCAGCTCCCAAAATGAGCCCTGCGATGGACTGTGCACTTAAGTTCAGAAGGGTGACTCGAAGGAACACCTCTGTACCGTGGTGCCAGAGGTCTGTAAATCTGCAGATGAGCTGGTGGCACAGCACAGACACTGCGCACGTACTGGCAACACCAGGTCTAAGTCATCTCCAGGCAGACACAAGGGAAAAACTGACCCGTTGCTTCCTCCCCTCCAATTCCTTCCCACTTGAAAACACAAGATGTTCAAATCCAAAGCCCCCTTGTTTACAAGAATCACAGTTTGACTGCAGATGTTTTATCTTCGTTGTTCATCATACAAACCACTCTTGACCTTGTGCAATAATTGCTTGCTTTTCACTCAGGAGCCCTCCCTCTGCTGCTATTTACATTCAGGGTTGTGCTGCTTTGATCACTGAGCCATTCGTAACAAATGCCTTCCAAGATGGATAGTGATAAGTAGGACAGTCCCCTTTTTTCGTTCATGACTAATATCTAAAATAGCTGTAGAAACATTTTAATCAAATCAGATGGGAGGAGACAGGTTAGCTCTGTTACCCAAAGGTATCTCGAGGAAGCCTGGTAAAAAATGACTATGAGGAGAGGGGAAGAGAAAGGGTAGTAGCTCTTGGGTCTCAGTCTTCAGGGGTCACACCTGCAGCAGTCTCTGCAATCCTGCTGGAATCACAAAACCATCTTCTGGCACCTGCCCCCGCAGGGGTTCACAAAATGCAGCCTGCTGAGGACCCCCAGCACGAAGGCTGCTCCGAGAAGTCTGCGACCAATCCCAAAAGCCACCTCTGGTCTGAGTGGGGATCAGCGACTCCCACACCTACAGCAGCATGGGATGGCCGGGCGAGGAGGGCTCCAGCAGACACACGGGAAAATCAACAACCTCTGCACTGCCACACCGGCAGCATCTGAAAACCATGGGTTTGCCCAACAGATTTACATTTGCAGACATGCCCACCGGACACTTCCTGGGTTTTGCTCATTCCCACAAGCTCTGTGGAAGAGCACATTCTTACTGCATACATAATCCAGATCAGTTAACTCTCACCTCAAGCCGTTCCAGAAATTAAAAAACTGAGGCAGTACTAAAGCACTACTGACATTTTGTTGTGGAGGGTCATATCTGCAAAGAGGCAAGCATCCTATTTTTTTTTGTTTTCAAAGGATGGCAAATTAAAATCCGGACACAGACTGTCTTAGTACTCTTTAGTAGGCTGAAGAATGCTACAAATAAGGCATTCCACTTAACGTGGCGCTTGCTATGTTCGCTTTCCAAATATAGAAGGTAGCAAAAAATACCATGGAGACGTCAAGATTTGACTAGACTCTACTGTTCATATTGTTCTTAAACAGTAGGGTTTAAGCTACAGGCATAATAGTCTATACTAAAGGATGTTCTTAAGGGCTCTGAGTAGCAAATTAATTGTATGGTTTATCACTGGGTTTCGAATGCTCTGCGAAGGAAAACCTGTGCAACTATTTACTAATTAACAACTGACTGTAATAGGGTCAATTACTAACGTTGACGAAGAACTTTCTCCTTATTATGAATGTGAAGCTCTCTCTCTTCAAGTCAGGCACTGGCACCATACATATATTAAACAAGCTGTTGATGAAATAATATTTCAGATATCACTTCTGAACGAGCACATTTGACTACAGAAGTTAAGGGCACGAGCAAAGCATATGCCACATAATCCCTCACTAAAAATTGGGTTTTCAAGAAGTTTAAAGAAATACCACCTACTCAAGAAGCACGTAGGAGGTACTATAAAAAGAAGACAAAAACACTACTAATGGGATTTATAAGGAAGAGAGGGCAAAATATGACACCTGAAAATCTCTAGCACTTTATACGGCACTTGTTATCTTCAAAGCATTGCACTAATGTTAACTAATTAATCCTCACATTTTTCTGCCAGGTGATAGGAGACAAAGCTTAATTTTAATAGTTGGAGCAAGATTCACACAGAAAGGAAGTGATCTGCAAGAGGCAAAAGGAAGGCAGCACCAGAACAAACCAGCACACAGCTGATCCTAGAGCAGCACAACCACAGTCGTGGTGTGCCATATCCAGGAAAAGTGAGAAGGGGGAGAGAAAGAGTCTATTTGCAGTCACCCAGCAAACAGGGTATATGACTCTAGACCCAAAGACAACAGACAGGACATCACCAAGACAGTTACAACCTAAATTCCCTTTGTTATCTGCGTTCTGCAAGTATGCAATTCACAGCACCCTCCACCAAAGCTACCAGCCACTCACAGCTAGCACAGTACCAAAACTAAAGACTTGCTTTGCTATCACAATTTTTTTGCCATTTACAAGCTTAAAAAGGTGGCAGAAACAAGGTAAACAATATATCACTTCCGAAGTGACTGTGCCTCCATCAAGAAACTTAAGGCAGTGCTAGTTAGTGCAATGCAATTTGCAACCAGAATCACTGAGTTTTTACAAGCACAGACCTCCAACCACAGCTCTGAAGAAATACCTCACTACCTCCATTTTACTGAAACAGAGGAATTCAAAGAACTCCACCACCAAAAGGCAAAAGAAATGGTCAACAACAGAACAAGCACCTCTTCCACCACCAATTGCTCATGACACCATGAACCCACCCCCGGGCAGAAACAACAGTTCTGATGACCACACCACGCTTGTGTCAACATCCCAGGGCCCCTGAGGTAAACAGGTGCTATGGCACCAAAATCAATGGATTGCAAACATCTCTCCGTAAGGCATGGAGTGCAGTAACAAAGCCAAGGTTTCATTTGGGAAGGGCATCTGAGGACACACACAGCATAGCCCACATCAGAGCTTTACAAATGCGTATTTTGAAGAGGGAATGGACGAAGTAGGAATACGGTGGGGGTGGGGGAGGCAGCAACTAAAGGATCTGTCCCTGCAGTATCCTCCCTCTGACTTCCAGGAAGGACTTTCCAAAGAGGCTCCTGTAGTACAAACAATAACTGGATGGGAAGAGGCACTCCTGAATTCCAGCCCAAATGCCAAAATAGGAAACAGCACCTGAGCACTGCAGGGGTGAAGCAGTGCTCACACCCTGCCTGCAAACTCACCAGAGGCAAAGCCACTGCTAACGTGCTGCGGGGCTACCTGCAACACAGAGGGAACCATGCCCAAGCCCTCCCCGCAGGCCTGAATTCACAAGTCAGTGTCAGTGCTCACTAGTGCACTCCCCTGACCCTACTGGCAAGGATTAAGGAAGTACTTGAGTAGCTGGAAGCCTGAAATGTTCCTTTCAAGCCCTTCTTTGAAGGCACTAGGTTTGAGTGCACCAGGTCACAAAGTCTGCTTCCCAACGGCTCTCAGTTAGCTGGACTCTCGACTCAGTTTCTCTGTCATTAAGCAAACACTCGGAAGACAAACTGATCTTTGCCACCGGCATGAGATAATATTCATCAGTGTTTGCAAAGCAAACGGACCCAGATGCGTAATCCTGTTGGAAGCAGTGGCTGCCTTCCGCTAGGGAAAGCACAGCACCTGATGCATCAGAGGAAATGCTAATCCACCTTGGTGTGAAACTCCTTCCCAGTGCCTTGAAGAGTAAATTCAGTCCTTTGAGCATGAAATACAGTCAACCACTTGATAAATCAAACAGGGAACCCAGAACTTCCCCATGGCTCTCCCACTCATTCAAGAAATAAAACTTTACAGCAGGCAGAGATTACTCCACCGTCTTCCTCATGTGTGTGTCACACATCCAGAGTAATGCTGAAGGTAACAAATTAACAGCTTACATTAGAAGATACTGAAATGTTTTCTTCATCCAGCTTTGTAGGTTCCCTTTTATATATGTAGGAAGTCTTACAGAGATCAGGATTTCAATTCTCTAAAGCCACCTCCAATTTTGGGTCAAAAAATGAGCCCTATTTTTCAGAAGTGCTATGCATGCGCAACTCTAGCTGCTGTTCCAGGTGCAGTGCAAGTAGTCAGCACTTCCAGAAAAACAAACAAACAAACCAACCAAACCAACAAACAAAAAAAACCAAAAACAAACAAACACCCAAAAAACCAAAACACATTTGGGTACATGAAAAAGGACTGCCTGGAAGGAAAAAAATATTTCTCATTGACCTACCAAGCAGCTGGTATTACTTTCACTTTAACTTTACACACTGAGAACCGCCTGATTTAACAGCCTTACATTGACTCAAAAAAAATTAAAAGCAGGTTTTGCTATGCACAGCTGTAGGCTAGTTTTTCAACCCTGGAGCACAGCAAGTTACATATTTCAAGACGAAAAATCACACCTTCAAGTACAAGATAATGCAAATTGGAAGAAATAATTTAAACTACTTGTACACAGCAAAGGGGAAAGAATTAGCTGAATCAACAGCTCAATGAAGACATCTGCTCAGCATGCAGCATCACAGAGCAAATAAACTGCTGTGGCAAATTAAGAAAGGTAAGAAAGAATAATGTGGATAAATTAAAATGGCTTTTTATAATTTCACTGACAACAGCAGGCCCCCTCTGCTCATCTCAAAGACACCAGCTCTGCAACTCAAAAGGTCAAAGAGGGCAACCAAAACAATTAGGAACAACAGATTCATATGAAGAAAAATGGGGAAAAAAATCTTTTAATCTACAAAGAAAAGTCACAGGAAAACATTTACATTAACATAAAATGAATGTTACAGTAAGATAAGGTCTGACAGTCACAGTGGATATAGTAGGAAATACCAGAAATAACTTCATGTGCTTAGCTATTTTGAAGGGAGGGAAAATTCAGTCCACTTGTGACTCCACTTGGTCCACAGTATACGCTCAATCTGAGGAATGCACTGCCACAGGTATCACTCAGAAAACTACTGCGTATATTAAAGATGAGCCACAGAGGAAAAAAAAATCCACACTAAGACCTCTCCAGCATTTAGGGAGAGTTCAGCCTGACTTCAGTTTCACTTGAAATCAATAAAGTGCAGATAGCAGAAGTCTGTGATTCTAGACCTAGCTTAAAACAAAGCAAAAACTGTTCAGAATTCACAGCATTTCTTTTCCCTCCTAAATGAGCTGACAGCTATGGCCCTGCCAGGAGCAAAAGGCTGCATCAGACAGGGCCAAATCTTTCTGTCCCACAAAGGCAATTCTAATATTAGTACAGAATAAGCATAGGGCAATTAGCAATTCCACACTTGATTTGTATGAATTAGATGAGCACTCCCCGGTCATGCATTTCCAAATACATTTCAGATCACTCGTGCATAAAAAAATTAACATAATTTTTCATTAATTATTAGCTCCATTTGCCCGGGCAGAAGGATGAACTGTAGATCATGACAATAAAGTGAATAAAGTAGTGCTTTAAAGCATGCTTTCGTCAATCTTTTGAACTATTTATGCTAAATTCTGTGGATTAAAAAAAAACAAAAAAAAAACCCAAAAAACCAAACAAACGAAAAAAAATCAGACTAAAATATTGCTGGAAGTCTAGGAGGCTCCCTGAGGCAAGCAGTGCTCTCCTCGGTGTACCGTCAGCGAAGCACACCCCGGTACTCCGAGCGCACCGGGATGCACAGCGCCCCATGCGAGGGGCGCAGGGGCGGCGGTGCCCGGGGCGGGGGTGCCGCACACAGGTGCACAAAGCCGAGCGCGG
The DNA here is from genome assembly GCA_013398955.1 of Callaeas wilsoni. Classification (NCBI taxonomy): domain Eukaryota; kingdom Metazoa; phylum Chordata; class Aves; order Passeriformes; family Callaeidae; genus Callaeas; species Callaeas wilsoni. The sequence goes on along the minus strand of VWPU01013995.1, from coordinate 334 downwards.
CAGCTCCGCTGCGGCACAGCCGCCGCCGAGGCAAATCCTCTGGAAACCCTCTGCCGCCGCACCGCTTTTCACACGAAACTTAGGCCCGAAGCGCCGCCGGTCGGAGCTCCCGGGGCCGGGGCAGCCGGGGGCCCCAGCCCGCAGCCGCTCGGGGAGCCGCCGCCGCACGCCGGGGTGCGCCTTCTCCGGGCGGTGCTTTGGGAGACAGAGAAAGGGAAAGGAGAAGCAGGAAAGCAGCACACGGGCTGAGCGCTGGGAAGACACCGGGGAGCAGCGCTGCCGGAGCCCGGCCATGCCGGGCTGTGCCGAGCCGAGCCCGCCCGCGGCGGCGGCG